>ML096533.1:29631-52829 GCA_003697995.1 Taxidea taxus jeffersonii
GAAACACATCCACCGGGTAAGCTAGCAGTGCTAATGACCTTTGCTTGTGTTTGAGCTTTATATAGATGGAACCGTTCAGGATGTGGTCTTCTGACCAGGCTTTTGTGGTTCAGTGCTATGTTTCTGAGATTCATCTGTGTTGCTGTGAAGAGTTGCAGATCATTCATTCTCAATGTCGTATAGACTCAGTTGTGTGAATGTTCCACAATCGACCTATTCCACTCTTAGAGGGCATCTGAATGTCTTCCAGTTTGGGGGCTATGATGAATACTCTTGTTATTCACATTCTGACACACGCGTTTTGGTGAATGCACAGCCACAATTCCATTGGATAAATAGGTGTGTAATTCCTGGATCATAGGGTGAACAAAGATTCAGCCTTAGTCGATACTTCTGGTTTCCAAAGTGGTGTTACCAACTTACCCTCTACCAGCTGGATAGGAGACTTCAAATCATTTTCTATCCTTGCCAACTCTTGGTGTGTTTCATCAACCAGCTCAACTATTTTGTGGGTATGTCACTGTGCTGCTGGATTTCATTGTATTTTCTGGATTAATTTGCATTTTAATTTATATCTATGTAAATTACTTTTTATTTCTTTGATTAATGAAGTTGCACATCTCTTCTATGTTGTTGGCATTTGTTGAAGTCCCTGTTCAACGTCCTTCCCCGTGTTACTTTGGGTTGTGTCTTCTGCTTATAGACGGTAGGATTTCTTTGTGTTATAAATATCTTCTACATTGTGGGTTACCTTTATTACTTTCTTTTTTTTTTTTTTTTAAAGATTTTATTTATTTATTTAACAGAGAGAGAGATCACAGGTAGACAGAGAGGCAGCAGAGAGAGAAGAGGAAGCAGGCTCCCCACTGAGCAGAGAGCCTGATGCGGGACTCGATCCCAGGACCCTGAGATCATGACACGAGCCGAAGGCAGCGGCTTAACCCACTGAGCCACCCAGGTGCCCCCCTTTATTACTTTCTTAATGATACCCTTTGATGAACTGAAGTTTTAAATTTTAACATAACCTACCATTTCTTACCCCTTTTTGTGGTGAATATGTTTGTGTCTTGGTTGAAAAATTTTTGCCTCTGTCTAGGACACCAATTATGTTCTCGTATGTTTTTCTCTACAAGAGATATTATTTTACCTTTCAGCTCATAATATATTTAGAATTGATTATTGTACATTGTCTATGGTCTAAGAGAAGGGACAGGAAACATTATTTTCATATGCATATTCAATTAACCCAGTACTTTTATTGCAGAGACCATGCTTTCTTGTTTGAAGCCACCATGTCCTGGTGACAAACAGGGACTTTGTGTGTGGGTTATCGGCTTCTAAACTCTCTAATCTACTTCACTGGTCAGTTTTTTCTGTCTTTGTGCAAACATCACCTAATTTTATTTACTGTTTTTTTTTTTTCTTTCTAATAGGCCAGAATATATAATAGTGTAAGTCCTCCAACTTATTCCTCAAGATTGCCTTGGCTATTTTTAGCCCCTTATATTTCCATATGAATTTTACAACCCACTTCTTCTCCTTCACCTCAAAACAGAGACCTGGGATTCTGCTCGGTATCACGTTAAATACTTTAGGTCAGTTTGGAAAGAATTCACATTTCAGTAGCATTGAGACTGCCAATCCATGAACGTGGTATATCTCTCTATTTAATAGGATTAAAACTTCTCCTAGCAGTGATTTGTGATTTTCAACACAGAGTCTTTTTGCTGTGTCCTCATATGGCAGGAGGGGCAGAGGCACTCTTTAGGGTCTCTTTTATAAGAGCATTCATCCTACTTACAAAGGCTTCTATCTGCATGACCTAAGCACCCCCCAAAGGCCCTTCCTCAAAATGCCGTCACAGTAGGGATTAGGTTTCAACACATGAATTCTGGGGAGGGGGGGGACACAAACACTCAGACTACAGCACCAGCCATCCCATCCTCATCCGCGTTGTACCTTTGAAATCTGGCAAATGTCTTAAAGAGAGAATGGTTTGTACATTTAACATAGGTTGGCTTCCTCTGTTAGGTCCTTGTTTCTGTGAGACCCCAGGAGATTTCACTCTGTCCAAACAGCCATGTGTTTAAGGGCCCTCGGTTTTCATTTTGGCACACGAGCTCCACATGACTGTTACAAGCATTGCTGATTTATTTCCCTTCATCTTTGGCCTTCTGCTTGGGTCAAGCCTGACCCTCCCCCAGAATCAGAAAAGGCCCCTAGAGAGAAGAAATGGCTAGCTGTCTTACACTTTTTTTTAGAATGCTTCTTCCCTCTTTAATATTTTCATTGATCGAGGCTTCCTGGCTCCTGTGACTCTCTGATACCTTTAAAATTAAAGACTTTTGTCATCTACCCTGATTTTCCTAGTTTTTGCAGTGGGGCACAGTAATCTATTACTTCCTAGTTGGAAGATCCTACACACGTATCTTTTATCAACATGTTTTGATATAAATTCCTAAGTGACTCTTTGGAGAAAATCGTTTTATTTTGCTTTAGCTTTCCTAGTGTGATATGACAAAAAAAGTCCATATTCTTTCATTCCATCAAATACACTGAATTTCTATAAATTAAATAAAATCAAATGCTTCCTTTGTCTAAAACTGAGACATCAGTTACACTATTAACTTTGATCTAATAGGTATGTGTTGGTTTTTCCTGGTTCAACATAATACCTAGAGAGAAGTTTTCAGTGAGACAAAAAGGCTTTAAACAAAAGTTCCTTTGATTCATGAGGTCTTTTAAAATTTATGCTCTTTTTACTCTAAGTCTTTTGGGCCTTGTTCAGGATTATCATCTCTAATGATGGTTGTGTATATTAATGCCAACCTGTTTTCTATTTATCCTTACACCTTCAGGGACATTTCATCCTTTTGGAAACATCTGTGACACCAGATTTTGAATTAGGTTGTTTGATATTAGTATTAAAAGAGTTAGACAAGAAGGAGATTTCACACTATATTTTTCTTAGGGCCATTCTTGGCTCCATTCATTCCTTTCTATAACCCCCACTGGGGTGAGATTAACATTTATTGAACATTTAATATGGCCTTTGATGGTGAGTGTAGAGGGATGGTACTTCTCTTTCTCATTTCTCACAACAACCTTCTAAGTAGGAATTATCTTCCTCATTTTGTAGAAGTGGAAACTGAGCCTTAGAGTCTATAAGCACATTGCCTGATGATACCTGGAGAGAAGGCTCTTGTTGCTGCAAAAATTAAAGTGTACTTCACTTCTAGGTTTGTTGTTTTTTTTTTCATGAATAATTGCATAAAATATCTCATAAGGCAATGACAACTGTATTTGCTGTATTTCCACCTTTTTCATGCTGTTCTTAGCTGAGTATTTTCTCTACAAGTACAGGGACTTTTCAGGACTCTGAAATGAGTGCTTTAATTGACACTAAAAGTGGACACTTTTAAATTCAAACAGCATTTTAAACATTCTCGACTTACTGTCACTCCCCCTAAGCACTCCTGTCTAGACCTGTTGCTTCTACAAAACTTACCTGTTCTGATGGCTCCCATCTCTTTTGTGTGGGTGACTCTCTAAGAAAAACCTCCTTACCTCTACTTCAGTCTCATGGGACGTCATCTCAACATGCACCCCATAAAGACAACATTGGAACGATCCTTTGAAACCTATTCCACTTCTATCAATGAAATAATCATCCCTGGTTTCCGGACTAGAAAACTGAGTATCACCTTTCTCTACTTTATGTTGAGCACGTATTTTTTTCAAAGTCTTGCTTCTTCCTTCCAGCTGTTTTCTAGACCCATCCCCTCTGGTCCATTTATTTGCCACTAGGCACACCTTAACCCTTGCAACTAAGACACCAGCCATGGCTTTCAACGTGCTTCCTGACTCTAGACTCGCTCCACCTGAAGTCACTTCATGCTTCCATCACCCTGATTTCTGCCCCAGCTTTAGAATGCCGCCCTGCCTCCCCCGTCGTCATTCTGCATTTTCTACACTGGGGGTTATCTTTCTAAAGCACAAAGGTCATTCATAATCAAACCAAACCCCTTGGCATAGCATATGGAGCATTTCGTGACGTAGTTCGGGATCTATCCCGCAGATCTGTGGAATGCCTGCTCTAAATCAGGCTCTGTGAGAGCAGCCAGGCATTCAACACAAGACCTAGTACCAACCTTACAGCAGCAGATGCTTGGCCATCTCTCTGCTCTTAGCTTCGTATATATGGAGCCTACCATGCAAGCCTTCTCAGTGCGCTACCTATCCATATTCTTCCAAGCTTCTCTTTTAGAATGCCTTGGCTTTTCTAATCAACAAAACTAAAAGGCAACCTACTGACTAAGAGAAGATATTGGCAAGTGACATATCCAATAAAGGGTTAGTATCCAAAAAATATAAAGAACTGATACAACTCCACATCCAAAAAACAAATAATCCAATTAAAAATGGATTCTAGGGGCACCTGGGTGGCTCAGTGAGTTAAAGCCTCTGCCTTCGGCTCAGGTCATGATCCCAGGGTCCTGGGATCGAGCCCCACATCGGGCTCTCTGCTCAGTAGGGAGCCTGCTTCCTCCTCTCTCTCTGCCTGTTTCCCTGCCTACTTGTGATCTCTGTCAAATAAATAAATAAATAAACAAACAAATAAATAAATAAATCTATCTTAAAAAAATGGATTCTAAAAATAGAAGACGTGAATAGGCATTTTTTCCAACAAAGACATATTGATGGCCAACAGACACATGAAAAGACGCTCAACATCACAAATCATCAGGGAACTACAAATCAAAATCATCATGAGATGCCACATCACACCTGTCAGAATGGCTAAAACCAAAGACACAAGAAACAATAGGTGTTGGTGAAGATGTGGAGAGAAAGGAACCGTCATACACTGTTGGTAGTACTCCCAAAATACAAAACCCTAGCTCAAAGGGCTACATGCACCCCTGTGTTTATAGCAGCATTATTTACAACAGCCAAGATATGGAAGCAGCCCAAGGGTTCACTGATTGATGACTGGATAAAGAAGATGTGGTCGGTAGACACAATGGAACACTAGTCAGCCAGCAGAAAGAATGAAATCTTGTCATTTGCAATGACATGGATGGATCTAGAGGGTATCACACTAAGTGAGATCAGTCAGAGAAAGACAAATACCGTATGATCTCACTCTTATGTGGAATTTAAGAAACAAAGCAAATGAGCAAAAGGGAAAAAAAGAGAGAGACAAACCCTTAACTATGGAGAACAAACTGATGGTTACCAGAGGGGAGGTGGGGGGCTGGGTGAAATGGGTGCTGGGCATTAAGGAGGCTACCTGTTGTGATGAGCACTGGGTGATGCATAGACGTGTGGAGTCACTATATTGTACACACGGAACGAATATTATTCTGTAGGTTAGCTGTACTGGCATTAAAATAAAAAGAAATGGGAATGGAATTACGAAAGTGCATTACCTTTTCTCAACTTATCCTTATCCCCGTAACCAATAAGCTCCCTGGGGCCACCCCCAAGGGAGGACCAGGGGCTCCTCTGGGCTTAGGTCCATCAGAATAGTGATGACATTGCTCTGCGGTCTTGGGCTTACTGGCCTAACTCCCCAAATCACTCATTAGCCCACGGAGCACATGAACCATGAATTATCCAACTCCGAGACTCTGGGACCAAGCACGGTGTGTGTGGATGAATGTCTATGGACTATTTCATCATGCAATTTCCTCCTCGAACACTAAGGCAATCTTTTGGCTGTCGGCTCCAGCAAAAGACTTGTCTGGATGTTGGGATGCTTTGAAGATAGGACTTTTCCACGGACGTCCAAACAGATTTCCACCGTCCACCCAGAGTGGATGCGGCTCTCCTCTCTCCCTCTCTTACCACGAAACGACACTCCCTTCCGGTTTTGATGCCTCTGCTCTGTGTTCTCAGGCCCCGCTGCCTCCTCCCCTGACACTTCCCCAGATCCCACCTACCCTTCGAGGCCAAACTCGAAGGTTGACTTCGTTGTGAAGCCCTCTCTGTCTATTGCCTGCCCTCTGGATTCTGCGTTTCTCAGACACTGGTCTCGTATGTGGTTTGCATATGAGTCCCCAGCATATGGAGACAGGGTCTGAGAAGTCTTAGTTTACCTGTTATTGTGTATCACGAGGGCACATACCAAAGGCCCTGTGACTATTCGCTTTCATATAGGCGACTCAAAACCGAATCTTTAGCCACAGCAACTGGCTTTTTGGAATAAGAGGGAGAGCAAAACTTCTGGTGTGATTGACACAATGGACACCTCTGTTGAACGTACCCCGAGACCAACCCTGGCCCCCCATCTCAGCCAATGGCAGATCCTATTAGCTTTGTGTCTGAAACAGACTACCTCCAGAATCTGACTTCTCATCCCTTCCCCTATTATCAGCCCAAACTATCCTCAGGCCCAAATTGTCACTGGTCTCCTACACTTGTGCCCTTGTCCCCCATGTCTGATCTCAACAGGGCAGCGTGATAATGGCACACTGCACCCTACTGAGCCCTGGGCCCCGGCGGTCCTGTCTCACCCACAGTAAAAGCAGGGGGTGGTGTAGGGCCCATGTGAGTCCACACCATCTGTATCCCTACCCCCTGCCTGTCTTGCCCACTCTCTCTGGTCCAGCCCTCATGGTCTCCTTGGCCTTCCCTTAGATAACTTCAGGGCTCCCATCTCACCACCTTCATGTTTTTATGCAAATGCCGCTGCCCAGCGAGGCTCCCCGGGGTTGCCTCATTACAACGGCAGCTCCCCGCTGTCTGCTGTCTTTTTTCTGGTTCCTGGTTTCATACATACATCGTATGCTTCTCTTTATCCCAAAAAGCGTATTATGTATTTTAATCCGTTTGCTTCCTTTCTCCGTGGGAGTGTCAGCTGCACAAGGATAGTCGTTCTTGTTGGTTCACGGCTGTACCCCGGCCTCTAGAGCCGTCTGTGGATGTCGCATTAGTAGCTTTTCAATGAACAGCCACTGTTCTGTGGTTAGGAAGCTCCTAGCTGAGTGCACCTGACATCTTTCCATGGTCGCCCGGGGTAACAGGATAAAAGCTGTGGGACAATTCAGCTGTCAAGTGACGTCCTCTGGGACCTTCTTTCAACTTGCCCTAAGTGAAAGAACTGTCCCACAGATGAGGGCATGATGCCAAGATGAAAAGCATCAGTGCGCCTCCCCAGCTGTGGCACCTGCCTAAGACGAAGGACCGTGAGCTCCCCACTCTGACCTCTAATCGGACAAAGACTGGAGAATTCCAGGCTTTGGGGGTATTCCTGACTGACTGTATGTTTTAAATGTTTGCCTTCCCTGCCTCTACACACTTCTATCCTTCCCAAGAACACCTCCGGGTGTTACCAGAAGAAACGTAAAATGTAAAAATGCATTTATAACAGGAAAGTATACGCTCGGTAGCATTTTAGAAAGTACTCACCACTGTCGATGGCTAGGAAGAGGGCAGTGTACACGCTGTTGTGGACGAATGGCGACTCGCGGTCCAGCACGGCTGTGGTGTCAACGGTCCCATTGATGGGGTTAATATTCAGCCAGCCCGCTGGGTCCTTGTAAATGGAATACCTGAAAAAAAATATAATTCCCAAACAACATTCAGATGACAGTCTGAATAGATTCAAGAAATATTCACTGAGCGGTGGGAACAAGCTCCCAAGCTAGGTGCCAGATAATTCTTTTTTTAATTTTATTTGAGAGAGAGAGAGAATGAGAGAGTAAGCAAGCACAGAAGACGGAGGAGCAGGCTCCCCGCTGAGCAGAGAGCCTGACGCGGGGCTCCATCCCAGGACCCTGAGATCATGACCTGAGCCGAAGGCAGAGGCTTAACCCACTGAGCCACCCAGGTGCCCCGGTGCCACATAATTCTTTACACAAATCCAAAACATCACTGCAGTTATAGTTGTTCATTCAGAAAGTGAGGGCAGACCTCCAACTCTGTGCTCAATATTTGGGGCATGCGCCTCCTTCGTGCCTCATGACAAGCCTGTGAGGAGAGAGCTTGTCATGTTCTCAAAGCCCAGCTCTCAAAGAGGCCCAGTCAAAGCCATCCGAGCCCAGCTCTATTTCTTCAATACCCTGGCCGTGCCCCATGTACAGATCCTGGGGAGAGGCACTGTGAACGCACGGGCAGGACGCAAGGATGCCTGGAGGAACTGGCCATTCCCTGTGATGGAGGGTCCCCCTGGGGACCTCACAAAAGAGGCAGTGTCTAAACCGAGACCAGAGGAAAATGAGAATGGGAAGACAGGTCAGGAAGAGAGAGAGCAATACAAGTTAACACATGGAACGGAGAGATTCCCTAGAATGTAAGTCCCACAAAAGCCAGGGTATCTGTTTGCGGTTATGACCCCAGCTCCTAAAACATTGCTAAGCACACACACAGCATTCAACAGACAGCTGCTCAATGAATACTGATGTACCAGAATGTGGGCGGCTGTGCTTGGGGCACAGCTTCTCTGGGGGACACTGGAGGTATAGGAGTTTAGAGAGACAGATTTTAAAGAACCCGAACCACTGTTATAAGGGGTTTGGGTTCTGGATAATGGGAAACCGTCAAAGAACGTTAAAGCGTTACTATTTTTTGGAGGTTGTCGGGAAAGTAATCCATGCTCATTCTAAGACGTTCAAACAAAAGGTGCACTAGGTAAGACATGAAAATCCCATTGATCAGGGAGATGCTAACTGAACATGACTCAGATTTCTTTGAACGGAGTGGCTTGGATAATGTGGGGCTGTCCCAGTGACATATGGCAGGTGCCCCAACCCCTTCTGTACTTGAGCCAGAGTGATGCTGGTCAGTGTTCCCCTGCCATTCCCCACCAGTCTTTGAAATATATGCCCTTGGGGTGCCTGGGTGGCTCAGTTGTTAAGCGTCTGTCTTCGGCTCAGGTCATGATCCCAGGGTCCTGGGATTGAGCCCTGTGTCGGGCTCCTTGCTCAGCGGGAGGCCTGCTTCTCTCTCTCCCACTCCCCCTGCTTGTGTTCCCTCTCTCGCTGTATTTCTTCGGTCAAAAAAAAAAAAAAAAGAAAAGAAAAGAAATAAAAAAGAAATACATGCCCTTGAGGGGACATGAAAACTGATGGCTCATAAGCCAGGTAAAGATGCCCGAAGTCCATCATTTCTGCCGTATACTGCTGGCTTTGGTTCTAAGAACATTTCAAACCTGATTTAACTAACAAGAGTTTGGGGCAAACTGCCACCCTACTCTTCACAGTGGAAGAGATGTCCACATCCTAGTCCTGGGGACCTGTGAACGTTACCTTTTATGGCACACGTTTTGCAGGTCTAACTAAGGGGAGGATCTTGAGGTGGAAAGGGGCTTCTGGATTCCTGCACTACATGGAACTCAGGTGTCCTCATAAGACGGACGCAGAGAGAGATTTGAGACGCAGAGAAGAGAGGAGGCAGAGACTAGACTATTGCAAAGGAGTCTCCCCACAGTCTCCAGAGGGAATGCGTGGACCACCATGATTTTGGTCTGGTGAGACTGATTTTTGGATTTTTGGCCTTCGGAACTGGGGAAGAATACATTTCTAGCCTCAGCCGGTTTGTAGGGGTCTGCTATAGCAGTTTGTTACGGTGACAATAAGAAACCAGCACAGCAGGCGTAATGTCCCCCGAAAACCAAACCACAGAGCCTTCAAGGTCATAGAGTCGGGATGTGGGGCCAGAGCCGCTGTTCTGAACCCCCACACTGAGCTGCTTCCCAGCTGACTTACTGGAGGGCGGTCAGAAGACCCTGGCTGAATTTTGAGAAGCGGATACCTCCGAGGATAGAACGAAGATCCTCCAAGGGTCCTGGGTTAGATTCTTCCCGTGTAGGTGAGACCCGAGGGGCTGTCCATAGGAGTGTGCATTTCGGTCACCAGCACAGGCCTGAGAACCTCTGTGTGCGTCAGTCATCGTCAAATCCAATTTTTATTTTGCAAAAATAGGCGAGCCAGACCCTAGACTGCTGAACAACGCCAGGGAGTGGGCCCTGCTCATGCTTCCCACAAGGCAGTGGTTCTGGTCTTCCTAAAACAGCCTGCAGTGCCCATTTCATAACAAGAGTATCAGCAGCAGCAGCCAACGGTAAACTGAGTGTTTACTACGTGCGAAGGCCCTTTTCAGGGAGTGCGCTGTGTCTGCTCTTGCAGGCCGTACATCAACCCTGAGAGGCGGATTATATGATCATTCCCATTTCACAGACGGGGAAACTGAGGAGGGGCTGGATGCCATACAGCTTTTCGTTGTCTTACTTTTTTCCTATGAATCTCCAGGCTGTAGATTTCTTAGTTTTCATAGAACTTCTATCATTTAAAATCTGCTTGAATATTAAAAAACAAAAACAAAAACAAAACAAAACCCTGAAGCGGAATCTCTGTTTTGTTTTTAAAAAAGTGTCATTTGACTTGTTGCCAAGAAAAAAAAAATGTTGTTTCAGTGCAAAAATAAGCCAAGCAGCCAACCCAGAGAGACAGAGCACTTTGCCAAGGTCAGGGGCGAGTGCATGGTGATGTTGTCGGGTGCCAGGGGCCTGCTCTTAACCTCTCTGCCCTGGCCACATGGGATCCTGGACGTCGTCAGCGTCACATGGGAGGAAAAGGCATGGACGTCGGAGTGAAAAACCTGGACTCTCACTGTGTGACCTTGGGCGAGCTACTTGTCTGTTTCCATTTCCTTGGGGAGGCAGGAGAATCCCCGGGCTCATGGGGGAGCTGTGAGGGCCAGATGGGGCCCGGCACGAGGTGTGTGGCTGCCAGCAGAGTGGGTCGCACCTGGTCTGCTGGGTCGGGTCCCGTACGGGATCCGCACTGTCCCTTGGAATGTTCTGGGAGCCCCAGCTCAGCAGGGCCCCGGGGAGACAGCGTCCTGCAGGTGAAGCAGTGGCGGGGAGCACGGGGAATGAGGGCGGCTAAGGTAGTTTTCTCCATAGTCCCTTGCCGCCTCAGTGATCATTTCCTTGTTTCTCAAAAACAGAAGAAATGCATTACTCATAAGAATGAACCGCTTTGGGACGCCCGGGTGGCTCAGTTGGTTAAGCGGCTGCCTTCGGCTCAGGTCATGATCCCAGTGACCTGGGATCGAGTCCCACATCGGGCTCCTTGCTTGGCAGGGAGCCTGCTTCTCCCTCTGCCTCTGCCTGCCACTCTGTCTGCCTGTGCTCGCTCTAACAAATAAATAAATCTTAAAAAAAAAAAAAGAATGAACCGCTTTAAAAACACCTATCATTTCCATAGGAATTTATGAGTCTTCCTGCAAACTACTGTCTTCTAAGACCGGGCTGAAATGCCTCCTCCCGGTCACTCTGTAAGAGTCCCCGGTTAGAAGCAGTGATGTCAGGATGAGGTTCGAGTGGACCGTGGCCCCACGTCCGTTTCTGTGGTTCTGAACAACCAGATGGAGTTGGTATCGTCCCTGTTCTAACGGTGAGATAACCAAGATTCAGAGAGGCTTCGCAACTTGCCCAGAGCAGCACAGCCGCCGTGGCGGAGATGGAATTGCACACGGGTGTGCGGGACTGAAGGGCGCCGGGCCTGAAGGAGGTGCTTTTTGTTACTTATGCTCAGGGCCAGGTGTTGGCCGTTCCATGTCCCTGCGGGCCAGGGACAGCGCCTGGTCCCCGGCGACACCCAGGACATTCGGTGGCAAACTTCCTCCGTTGGCTGCAGTCATCACAGAAATGGGAAATGCAAAGAAAGGCAACGTTTGTTTCCTGTCTTAACAGGTAACAAGTTTGGAGCTGACCCAGGAGTGATCTGTGGTGGTTCCGTGTATTTGAAACAAGAAAAAATGGAAATGGACTGTATTTTATTCCCTGATTACTCAAGTCACACTTTAGAATATAAATAAAAACGGAATGAAATTATCTAGCTTTTCCTGTTGGCAAAGAAGCGATACTCTGTTTCTCCCTTGTCACGGTTTTGATCTCAGGATGCTCCGGTTTCCTGGCATGATGAACATCTGTGCTGCTTCTACCCGGAATCCCAGCCACAGACAGAGAAGGACAGACAAACCCCCCGCCCCGCCCCATTCCTGAGCCCTCCCGAGCGCCCAGACTTGCATGTTACACTGTGTCCATGCAATGTAAGCCAAGAGCTGGGGGCAAGGCCCTGAGAGTCCGCATGATTTTCCCCTACCCCAGAGGGGAGGGAGAGCAGCTGGGGACCACCTGCTTTTCCACTTCCTGGGTGAAAGGCCCTTTCGCCAAATCATCCCCTCCTGACCAGTTCACCGGATGCTCTATGCAGATTCCTGACATTTTCAAAGCTGTCTTTTTAATAAGCCTTTTGGTATAAAAATACCAGCATGCAAGATGTTTTCTTTGCTTTTAGGCCTGAAAAATGCACATGATTTATTAAATTGGAATTTCCGGGCAATTTATCTGTAATGTGAACATTGCTTGTTACAGGGGAAGAAAAATCAAATTAAAAACGGGCCTCGTTTTAGTCCGTAATGTAGCTTCGCAGGAGCTGCTCGAGGGCTCGTTGGGATTTGGCCTCTTCTGGGTGTCGTCGGCCTCGGCAGACATGGGGTGGGCTGGTTAGCAGGACCGGGCCTCGCGGGGAAGAGGGGCTGGGCTCTTCCAACCATGCTCGGGCCCTCCGCTTCTCCTGGGAAGCAGACTTCCTGTCCGTGGGGCCCCAGCGGGACCGGAAGGCACATTGCCGGGCCAGGGCCAGGTATTCACCACCTGGAAGGACTTCCAGAGCTGGGGGCTGCCAGGCTCAGCCCTCATGGGGCCCAGGTAGTGGGGGAAGGAAGGAGAGACTCCCAGGTTTGACAAGGTCCTTCTGTAAGCTTCTTGGATTCGCCTTCTGTGACGTGGGGGACCCGTAGTTGTTCAGCACAGATATCAAAACCACCTGGGTTTAGCATGGCCTTCCTTTTATATTAGACTTAAAAATACTACAAAGTAAGACACGGCTAATAGTGCAGGGTTAGCCGAGAGGATCGATGCTGTATTACAGCACCAGAAATGGGCAAGTTAGGTAGACAGGGAGACCGGAAGGCAGACAGATACAGATGTGGGTAGAGATATCTACTATATAATTATATCTACCATATATTTTAGTTAAATAGAGATCTATCAAGACAAATATTTTATATATAATTGCATTTATGTCCATCCATACATACGTTTGGAAATTTACTATTTGATATAGATGGTAGGTTAGAGTGTCTGCAAAAGCTAGACCATTCAACAAATTCCACTGACTCCTTATCCATTCAGAACAAGGAAGTTGGGTGTCTTCCCGATGTTTTGGACCCTTGGGCATGTTAGCATATAGGAAAAAGCACACAGAGAGGTCTGGGCCTCTGTTTACAGACTGGGAGCTTGGATTACCTGGGGGAGGGGACTTGGGTTTGGGACTCGAGTCAGAGGGAGTCAGTCCAAGATCCCTAGGGCTTTGTTAGATCCTTGAGGGTCAGAGAAGCATTAATCTAGAGCAAACACTAGTCGGGGAACCATCAGAAATATCCTGGATGCTATCACGTATTGTAAGGAGGGCTGGGTTTTTTTGGACCAACATATGAGCCACACTGTAGTTCGCGAAGGGAGGGGCAAGACGGCGGAGAAGTGAGAGACCCTGGTTCAATCAGTCCCCTAACGTGAGCTAATTATCTACCAGAGCGCTCTGACCACCCATGAAATCAGCCTGAGATGTAGGGTTACACACTTCTGGGTCTCTACGGGGGCAGAAGACACCAGTGGAGAGGTAAAGCGGAGTGGGAACACTGGGACTGATACTGGCCGATAAACAGAAGGGGGAGGGAGCCACCAGCAGTGAGACCCTGGTACCAAAGTGCCCTGTGAGCAGGGACCAGCATTAACTTGGAGTCTGGCTAAAAGCACACTGTAGTTCACTCTCAGAGAGGAGTCAGTAAAATGGAAAAGACTATGAGAGCCTGGAAGAGGAAAGCAAGAAAAGGAAGAACACAGAGGAATTTCGTATTTCTACTGAAGGAGGCAAAGGACCTGTAAAGCCACAGGGAAAAAAGGGAACAGGAGGCGGACCCTCGGCTCCCGGCTCCCCGGGCTCAACTGCAGCTCAGTGGGCCCCTGCGTGCTGGATAGCCTGCCTGCCTGCGCGATGCACATCAACCACTTTATTTAAAAACAGAACCAGAAAGTAATTGAATTTCCAGCGGAAGGAAGTACACTGTTTCAAAATGGCTCACGTAGCTCTGTGTCCCCAAAGGAAAGGGCCTATTTCAAGTCTCCTGACAATATATACAGACCAGATTAAGAGGCCAGTGAATCCGAGAATCTGGTTCAGTGAGGCAGCCGAAGCCCATCACGGTTCAGGGCTTGCGGAAAGCCCGGGGGGCAACTAGGGCACCAGGGCCAAAGAAAGCAGTCTCAGTAACAGGAGGGACCCTCCAGGGGTGGGGAGATGCCACCACCAGCAGATGTGGACAAGGGAAGGTGGGGACAGAGCTTGCCTAGCCCAGCATGGGGCTGTGGACATCCATGGCAACATAGTAGCTGGGAACAGGGGAGGAACTCTTGACGTCTCTCAGCCCTTCCCTGGACCCCCTTCTCCCAGGGATCCCAGAGTCCCCCGGCGGAAGCCGGTACTCATCCTGCATGAGGCTCTACCAGATTCCAATTCTGACCATCCCATTCTCTTGGAGGCTGCCATCTTCAGCACGGAGGCGAGGCTTGATTGGTTCCATCTAGAAATTCTGACTCCTGCCATAACAATAAGCAATGCACAGTCATCCCTAAGGAGGCCACTCCTCGCCCCTGCAGTGGACCAAGGGAGGCTTGGTGCGAGTCCATTATCTCTGCTCTGTGCGGGAAGCAGGAGCTAAGACACTAGGGATCATTTTTTGCTTGGACCACTGCACGGCGCCTGACTCCTTGCTTTCATTCTACATACTACATACTACAATCCATTCTCCAAAGAGCAACCGTGCTGTTTTCAGTTTTATATCCTATTGTGGGTCCCTTGCTCAGGATCCCCCAATGGCTTCCCAATGGGCATAGACTAAAATCCCAACTCCTGGCCATGACTCCAAGGCCCTAACTCCCCACACTCATTTCCCGATTCTTTCCTCGTGCTCCCAAAGCTTTAGGCACACGGCCTTCCTTTGGTTCCTTCAAAACACAAAATCCATTCTGGCCTCAAGGTTTTCCGTGTGCCTCATGGAACGTGGCTACCTTAGGTGTCCTCACGTGTGTCTCACCAACGCCGAGGTCTCAGCCCAGATACCGAGGCCTCTGTGTTCCCGGAGGGACCGCTGTGAATGTTCCATCCGAAGCAGGTCTCCTCACCTGGCTGGTTCCCCAGCTGCCAGTGTGAGCTCCTTGGGGCAGCAAATCATCGCTCTTACTCAGCCCTCTGTGTCTTGCACCTAGAAGAGTGTCAGCATGTGCAGAGTGGGCATTTGGTTGTTGAATGAATGAAAGAAAGTACAAGCCTTCTTCCATACACTTTGGCCCATATCCTGCATGGTGCAGAATTCTAAAGGAATTGGGTCCTGAGGTGTTCCTTCATCCTGCCCGTGGACGGACCTCTCTCTCAAGAGGGCTTCCAGACCACCTCTCTCATTAGAGCCAAACTTCCATATGAATGCTGCTCCAGAAGTCCCTTTAGTGGGCTCAGACTTTACGTGATGTCAGCAGGGACTCAGGTTAGTACGTACTCCGGGGGTCCCAAAGATGAATGAGTCCCAGGCTCAGGGACTCACTAGAAGGACCTACAGGACTCAAGATGTCATACTTATCTTTAAGATGTATTAGAGCGAGATGATGCAGAGCAAGGCCAGCAAAGGGACAGGCACATGGTGCAAAGTGGAGGGGAGCAGGTGCCAGCTTCCAGATCCTTCTCGTGGGGGTCACACCAGACATACTCAATTCCCCAGTAATGTGTTGTAAAGTGCTGTCCACCAGGGCTGCTTGTTAAGGGTCCCCGTGCCCCAGGCTTTTCCTGGGAGCTGGTCATGTCAGCACCATCTGTCCGGTACATAGCAAAATCCCCGTTTTCCAGAAGGAAAGCAGGTGCTGAGCATAAGCCCCATTTGTTTGCACAAACCCCGGAGCCCAGGGAACCGCTCTCCTCACCTAGCGCGGTGAGAACCCTCTAGAAATCCAAGTTTTCAGATGCCAACCAAGTACAAATCGGGAAGCAGGTCTTCCTGGAGACCAGCCTCAGGCCGGCTGTCCTTCGGGTTTCTGTATGATCTGTGCTCAGAACAGGGAAACTGGCAGAGCAAAAGCCACTCTACTTCTTTTTAGAAATCATTTAACTCCTATTTCTCCTAGAACCGTTTTAGTTCTAGAGATCCTATAGCTAAGGAAGCTGGAGGTCACAAAGGAACACGTTTTGCAGGCAAGGTGGTAGGGGGCTCCAACCCCTCTCGCGAGAGGGTTCACCCCCTTGTGCAATAAATATTCACAGAAAGCTTTGCACACCAGGCACCAAGCGTGGTTCTGAGTACGCAGCAGTGAGTTCCCTGCTTTCTCGGAACTCATCCTCCAGCAGCGAGAGAGGATCTTAATGAGGACTCGCACGAATGTTTACTTAGTGACATGCGTGACGAGGGCGGCAAAGCTGGTCTGCTCCCCGTGCTCCCCGTGACTCACCATGTGCTATGAAGTTTTCTATTTCCCGCTGCGTCTAGAGCTGGAAGTCCACGTTCAATGACCACTAACAGGTGCCACACAGCAGAGGCCACCGTTGCCTGTCATTGCCCATCACCCTGGGAGGCAGACATCATCACCTCCACTGTCCCGAGGAGGAAACAGAGGCTCAGAGTGGACCAGGAGCAGCCTGCCCACATCATGGGGCTTTTAAAAGAATTTTATTTATTTATTTACTTATTCTTGTTAAATAAGCCCCATGCCCAACCTGGGGCTCGAACTCACGGCCCCAAGACCAAGAGTCATGTGCTCTACGGATGGAGCCGGCCAGCTGCCCCCACCAGCCAGGTGCCCTCTCAGTGGCAGAATGGTGGCCCCAGTGCAGATCTCACCATCTTCCTGAACATTGTCTCTGTTTTTGCTCTGCCTTAAAAGTAGCCTACGAGGCTTGGAAATTTCCCTATGCCATAGACTCTCCAATTTTGGCTTCTGTCAGTTAGCGGCCTTGCCAAATGTGATATGCCCTCTTGATTTCTAAGATGCCCTCCAGCTGGTTCGGGCTGACCAAAATTTCAGGGCCACCGTTCAATGTGTAATGACCAAACTGGGAGCTGAATCCCTTGGGCTGCATCCCCTAGTTGGGTTTTCTTTAGACGGGACTGGGAACTCCATGACAATTGTAACTACACGATAACCTTTCCTAAGAAAACCCCCAAACTCTTCCACACACACACAAACACACACACCATTAAATCAACATAACCCTTTCTTAAAATCCTATTTGTTTATTAAAAATGCCATACCTCCAAGAAAGGCTTAACATAATATAGTTTGTGTGTGCATTTAATATGTTCATGTCAAGAAATTCTCAAATAACCTAGGCTCAGGCTGGTCTTTGATTCAGAAGCGAAGACCGACAACTCTTAAATCGGACTCAGACCTGCCACCGGGACACACAGCTCAGCTGCGGTGGACAGTCCGTAAGGACAGGCCCGAACGGGACTGACTCTACAAGACAGGTGCTCTCAGGCGCGTTCTGCTTTCACCGACGGGGACAGAGGGGCCGGCTGTAGAGCTACTGGGTGTGCAGGGGATTCTCATGAATTCAAGGGGCGCCCACAGGAAAGCCTTTTTCTGTCCATTCCCGACATGCCCCTCGGTTGTGAGCCCTATGTGGGTCAAGCCTTCCCTGACGCCCCTGGGGAACCTGCCGCTTGCCAGCCATCACGTGTGTCATCTCCGATGAGCCCCTGCCTCCTGTTCAGGGCGAGGCGGGTCTGCTCTTTGCTTCTCCCAGCAAAGCTCATGCCTGTGCTCCTGCTCGAGGCCACTGATCCTGTGTTAGAATTCACAGCGGCTGTGATGGGACCTTCTGGGCCTGCAAAGGGATGCTGCTGTGGCAGGGCTTTATCCCCATTTGCCAACTTATTCCAAAGCTTATGCACGAGGTCCCTCACCCTGCCCCAGTTTTGAGGCCTGCACAAACACAGCAGTTACCAGAAAAAGGGCACCACACCCTCTGAGTGCGGCTTGAGGCTTATGAATGTCTTTAAGGGACCTTGCATTACTGCTTCAGGCCGAATCGATCGCAGGAAAATACAGAGAAATACAGAAAACCAGAGTCGTCGTGCAAAGCCACAGATTTAACAACATTGGAAAAGTCAGGAAACTGGGACCTCATAGAGTAACTGAACATGGGGCTTTCTTCAATAATTAGCTGGGACCTCAGAAACTTGAGATTTCTGAATCCAAGGACACACTTGTCAACTCTAGATGAAGATACCAGTTAATATCTCCAATGTGGGTAAAAGAATTAAACAGATGGCTGTAAAAATACAGTCACAGGAGGGTTCCATTACTAATTTATCATGATCACGGTTGCTAAGTTCATCATTAACGATCAAGCCTGGTTTGCATGCCCAGTCAAGGCCGGGTTAAATTTCCCACCTGTGTGCACATGGGCGGTTTTCCCCAAGCACTCAAAAATGGACAAGATGACTTGGGAGTTGGGTACAAGTTGGTAGGACCCAAGCTTTTCCTCAGTGTGAGGATATTCACCCATTTGTGGGTTTATGGGATTCATCTGCTTTCGCTGTGTTTCTGGGTCCGAGAATGCAAATGGGAATGAGGCCGGCGAGGACTGTTCACCATCCGAGGTTTCCACTGAAATGTGTTGTGAGTCATGGTCATGGTCTCTAGCGCCCACCCCTGCTGAACCTCGGTCTGCAGCCTCACTTAGTCGGCCCCATGCCCGGGAGCATCCCACGTAACACAGGTCGTCACCTGTCCCTTATTCCCATTTGGCCAGTAGAATTCCCAACTTCAGTAGCACGATCTTACCAAGCTGAAGGACTAAACAAAATAAGAGTCTTGGCGTTTCAGAGTTCGGGGTGGATGTCGTGTGCCCCTATTGGGGGTCCCCCTGCTCAGGTCCCAGGGCTATTCGGCTGCAGGCCAAGCTCCACTTACGTGCATGTGAGCCGGTGGGTGGGTGGGATGTCTGGGCCAGGTGCTCCGGCTCCCAGGGTGGGCTGTTTCGAAGAAACAGCCACGCTCACTGGGAGAGCAGGTGTGGATGCCAGAAGAGCAGCGTGGGAAAGTCCATCAAGCCCTCTGCCTTTGCTCTCAGCACTGATTTTTACCGGGTGATTCATTGGCAGGCCACGGCCTTTGCTCCAGCACCTGAGTCTTCGAGCCCAGCTCAGATCAAGCTGAGCAGAGGTATCGGCCCTTTGGAGAAGTCGATGAATGAGGCGGCTGCCGCAGGGGCGGCGGTGAGGTAGATGGCTAAGTCTTGCATTCTGCCTTGAAGGTCAGTGAACACGGGCTGGCAGGATGGCACAGGGGGAGTTCCCTACAGGCAGCCAAGCTGGGCTCAGGTGAGCGGCCTCCTCTCCCTGCTGGAGTTCACCCGGCAGGCGACCGCGAACACCTGTTCTGGGCCAAACACTCCGCGGGGGCCTGGGGAGAGGGCAGTGAGCCAGGTGGGAAGCTCCCTGCCCTTCTGACGCCTGGCTTCACTGTGGGCATTGGCCATCTGATCCTGTATTCTGCATTCGAGGAGGTGAGGGCCCAGGGGAGGGGCTGCCTTCCTCTCTTCCCGTATCCAGGGGCATCGGTCTGGCCCTCCGCAGGCCTTGGTCAAGGTTGGGTGAACAGAATGGTTGGGCGAGGGAATGAGCAAGGTGTCCATGCGTGAGAAACAAAGGACCCTCGATGGCATTCCATGGGGTCAACATCCCCAGGCGCGAGGGCAGCCATGAACCTGGTCCACACGGGAAACAGTAATTTTGGGGCAGGCGCGCAGAGGCAGAGAGTGTGACAAAGGAGACGAGATGCCTCCTGGGGCCCCGAACCCCCCACTGCATGAGGACAACAGCTGTGTTTCCACTTGCTGAGCATATACTTCACCTTATTCTGCTCCCAAAGCCCCTGGGGCCCTCCGCCCTCCCAGGCTCAGTGTTAGCCGTTGGTTTCTGCCAGGAATTCTCGCCCCAGCTCTTTGCTTGGCTGGCTCAGCATCACCCTTCGGACCTCGGTCCGAAGACACCTCCCTCTCACCCAGCCTGTCCTGGTGGCCTCTCCCGGGTGCCCTGCGTCCTAGCATGCGGCGCACTGTCCTGTTGGCACACGCTGCTCTGAGCAAGGGCCCCGGGAATACCGTCATCCATCACACACGCCAGCACCGCCTGACTCCCCGCTGGCACAGAAACCCAGCAAGGAGGACCACGGCCAGGACCTGCCGTCCTTAGGGCGCAGCGAGGGCCCAGCTAGTGGTAGACGTTTAGCAAGTATTTATTGGATAAATAAAGAAGCCGTAGGGCTGAGTTGAGATGAACTATAAGAAGGACCGTCGGGCCGCACAGAACATTTTGAGGCCCGCCTGTTGTTTTATATCGAAGGCAGTTTTTACAATCGGCATTTCCCAAGAAGGTCCGCTGCAGGTCGCAGAGCAGCCAGGTCTCCCGTGACCTCTGAGAGAGTCTCTATGAGAGATTTTTACTCATTTGATGTGTTTTCCTGCCTGAAATCTAGAAAAAGGAAAATCTGTACTCTTTGGATGAGTCAGCTTCTTCTGAAATGACTTCCTGGGAGACTCAGAAAAGAACCAGTAATTCTTTGCACTGGTCTTGATTGTTTCACCTTTTTTTTTTTTTAAAGATTTTATTTATTTATTAGTTAGAGAGAGCAAGTGAGA
Organism: Taxidea taxus jeffersonii; assembly: GCA_003697995.1. Taxonomy (NCBI): domain Eukaryota; kingdom Metazoa; phylum Chordata; class Mammalia; order Carnivora; family Mustelidae; genus Taxidea; species Taxidea taxus. Next base: position 50,394 of record ML096533.1, read on the forward strand.
GTGAGCACAGGCAGACGAAGAGGCAAGCAGAGGCAGAGGGAGAAGCAGGCTCCCTGCTGAGCAAGGAGCCCGATGTGGGACTCGATCCCAGGACGCTGGGATCATGACCCGAGCCGAAGGCAGCCGCTTAACCAACTGAACCACCCAGGCGTCCTGATTGTTTCACTTTTTGTAAGAACATCACAGACGCATTTAGTGTCTTGAACTTTTCATGTAACTATGATTAAAATGAAGTCTTGGTTTAGCCCAGAAGGTGGAGGTATCTTCCAAGTTTGTTAGTTCCTAAAACACCATTCCAGAAGGAAATAAATGAAAATCTGTAAAACTGCACATGCTCTTTGATCCAGAAACTCCTTTTAAAAAATAAGTTATACCCAAGAAGCAGTTAAAGGGAACAATTTCAGAGAGGTGAAGACACTGGCTTAATAAAGTCAAATTATGTCTTTAATTACGTCAAATTATGTCAAATAATGTCAAATAATGCCCCTCTCTGCAGGACTTCTCAGAGCCTTGAGAAAATAGATTCAGGGTATGAATAGCAAGAAAAGGGTCTCAGGAGAAAGCATTACTCAAACTTATTGGCAGAAATATTTAGCTACGAGAATGTTTCCTCCATCACTGCTTATGGTAGAAAAAGTTTTAAAAGTACCAGGAAACTGTGGGTAGTGATTAGTTACCCAGAAAATGAAACAGTATGAGGACAATAAAAACAACGATAGCCATGATGTGCATGGTGAGATGACCACGTGTGCGGAGTGGAGATGACATGAGAAACCGGATCTTCATACTAGGCGGTGATACGTGCAACCGAGAGGACCACAGGCAAACGCCGGGCACGCTGGCCGCCTCCTTGTCACCCATGCCAGTAACTGATGATGCTGTCTCTCCTCCTGAGTCCAAGGTCAGCCTCCTGGCCCCTCTCCACGCCATGCCCTGTATGCTGAGCCCTTCCTATTCCAGGGCTCAGTGTGTAAGCCCAAGGCCATTCGCCAGCCTGGCTGAAGAAACACCCCGGGAGGGAATGCTGGTGGTCTGTGCTAACAGTAACACCAGCGATGGAGAGACCAACAATAAAACAAGGGTTTGTCGTTGTGCCAGAAACTTCCTGAGCGTCACACAAGGTTCTGCTCATTTAACTCTCCCGGCAGCCTCACGGTGTTGGTGTTACTGCTCCACTGGATGGATGAGGACCCTGGGGCACAGAGAGGCTTGGTCATCTGCTCCAGGTCACACAGCAGGCCAGTGACGGAGGCGGCGAGAAGTTGGTTTCTGTTATGTCAGCCCCCAGTGTGCGTATTTTGCTCCAGCAGGCTAATACACCACGGCATCAATATTCGGTTGAATCATGAGGCCGCCATTCTAATGGTCAAACCTGCGAATCTCGGCCGTGTCCTACGGCCCCATCTAATATGTAAGCACATACACAGTAGAAGTGACATGTCGGGACTGCTCGTCTCCCCGGACACCCTCTAGCGTTTTGTAACATGGGGGCTGATGAGTGAATTACTGAGATGAGCACTTTGAATTCCCATCCCACCAGCACTTTCTTATCCTTTATCACATCAAGCATAGTTCACTCATTTAGAAGAATTAATTTGTGCATATTGGCAGGCGCTGTTGAACCGCTGGCCGAGACCTTTCCTTGTCACTTCATAGGAACTCAGATTAAATGTGTCTTCACCACACACACACACACACACACACACACGCACACACACACAGAGCCCAGGGTCATCCGACCCTTCCGGGTCCCACCAGCACTCAGGCACATGGGCCTGTGCGGTGCGCAGGCAAGCAGGTGCCTTCTCCCTGGGTCCTGTGCATGCACCAAGGACTCAAGCCCCATGTTCAAGGTCAGACTCTGGAGGCAGAATGTCTGGATTCCTCTTTTCATGCACCATGCCTGCTCCTGTCCGCCCGCACGACAGCTCATGGCATCTGAGCATGCGATGCTGCATGATGGGGTCCTACTCCCGGGAGGGGCCATGGCTCTGGATAAAGCCAAGTCTTTGCAAAGTCTCTTGTTGCACAAGAGAAACAAAGAAAGCCCCTTCCGCAGACATCTAGTTCTTTCCTTGAAATGCAGGAATCAAAACTGACTCTTGAGCCAAAGCTGTGAAAATGGGCAAATGAGCAGAGACAGGAAAAGGCCGCCATCTCCTGGAACCACTCGGGTCTCTCCCTGGCTCTGTCTGCTTCGACCACAGAGCCAGGGTGTCATCGGGTCCCCTCAAGGGACTTGTCATTCCCAAACCTGGTCAGCCGTGGGTCCTCAGGTCTTAAACACACCCTTTCTTGAAGACCTCTTTAAAACTTTCTCCATCGTTTGGACATGACTTTGTCTTTCAGAACATCTCATGTCAGGGGTGCCTGGGTGGCTCAGTGGGTTAAAGCCTCTGCCTTCGGCTTGGGTCATGATCCCAGGGTCCTGGGATC
>RCUC01088799.1:0-34521 GCA_003697995.1 Taxidea taxus jeffersonii
AAAAAACAAAACAAGGTTCCTTCCAGAAACTTCACTATCACTCAATCTTCCTCCCCATCTAAGAATACTTCCTCTCTCTTCAATATGTAACCATTCTTTAAGATGTAGTATCCTTTACATTTCACTTATGAGTCACTTCCCAAATGCTCTCAAACAGGGTTTCCCGACCTTGGCAGAATGGCTCGTTGGGCTAGAAATTTCTTTGCTGGGTGAAGGGGCTGTTCTGTTCATTGCAGGATATTTCACTGCATCCTTGGCCTCTACTCACTAAATACCAGTAGCTTCTCCACATCCCAAGTTTCGATGACCAAAATTGTTTCCAGACATTGCTAAATGTTCTCTGTGGGATAAAGCTGTCCCAAGTAGGGAATCACTGCTTGAAATAACAATAATTTTTTGAAACTAAAAAAAAAATCCTACTTTTGTATAGCTCTGAACATTTTACAATGTATCTTTTATTATATACACAAGTTATAATAATACAAGATATTATTTATTATAGAGGTAATCTCATTTGTCCCTTACCACAGCACCACAGTATCATGTATTAGGAGGTCCTTACAGATGAGAAACTCAAGGACATGAAATCAGTAGATGGTTATTTTACTGCTCTTTCTTCCATTCAATGGTATATGATGTCTATATGAATCACTTCTGACTTAATCACAGCCTACTTTGTGAGATATCTTGTTAGTAAAGTCTTAGATTATAATTTTGTTCTTGGTGGTTATTGCTTCCTTCTTTAAATAGATTGCCAGCAACTTGAAGGAACTATTCATTGCATAGAAACTATTGGATATCTCAGCAAAATTATCTACTCCACTTACCCAATATTAAAGAAAGAAATAGTTTTCTGTCAATACCTGCCACAGTCCCTCACATACATTAACTGCCCTGTCAACAATTAATGAAATATATAAAAAGTACTAATGAGAATCCTTAGACACACATGTAAATTAAACATCTTTCTTTGTTGGCAGCTGTTTTTTAGTTATTCTATCATGGAGAACATTCTCTCCTGCTTCTCTGTCCTCAGTACCTTCTTGATCAATCTGTGAATTAAAGGATGCATTCAAAAATCTCTGATAAAACTTCCCATCACTCCTGATTACACTGAGGTTCTATCATTCAAAAAAATCTATTTTTATCTAAAATTCATTGAAACTTTAATTTCCTCAGAATAGCTAAGCTTGGAGACTTGAACGGAGTAAGTGATCAGATACTATGATGAGGTTACTGCTGTGTTAATTATCTAATGGTTTCAGGGGCATCTGAAATGTGAAAGGGAACCTATTTTGAACCAAAGTAAGAATTTGGTTCCTCCATTTCTTCAAGATAGCTTTGGAAAAAAAATATTTTATAAGGAAAAATCAGATTACATAAAAAGCAAAAATGTTACTCAGCTGGATCACTTTGAGATAGAATCATTGGAAAAATGTAGATAAAAAGGATGAGAGAAATGGATTAGTAACAGAGATGATTTTTAATTTTAAGAGACAGTGACCACAAAAACAATGGTACTACATAAAATATGCTTGTAAAAATTAATTTATTTTTAAATGAACACATTCAAATTACTTTTTAAGCTGTATCAAGCATATTTTATATCTGATCGATAGATGCATATGAGTAATAGACATTGAAAAGAGAGTTCCCTAACACATGAGCCTGTCAAAACCTCTACTATGTGATATAAATATAATAAAATGTATGAGCAGAGGGAAATAAAAATGGAAAAAATAATAATTTCCCATTGCTTAAAGGATTTTGCTTCTGCAAGAAAGAATAAAGAATTAAGTGAGCTAATGTATGCTTATGGGAATTCATTAGGAACAATTGAAAATTAAAAGTTAAAAAGTCTATTTCTATCAAAAATGTTTCTGAATCTATTCAATTTCTGACAGAAGAAGACTTTAATTATTATGTTGTGTCACTCACAGGGATGAGAGTATTTTCCAAGATGATTGATTGCAGCTGGATGTGAGAGCAATTCTCATTTTCCCCATTTCAGACTCCATGCTAAATCTAGGAAACAGACACAATAGTTTGTAACAGAATATTCATCAACATAGACTGACTTACAGAGTTTGATGAGGGATCAGGGGATTTATTCAACTTTCATCTTACTGAAGGAAATGTTCTTGAATATGTCATTTGTAGAAAATTAACCTATGGTGATTGCTCTGAAATATTTTAAAGATTCTGTGGCCATTTTTTTTTTAAATTTCCATAGATAGAAAGTAAGAATTGTCAGAGTGAATTAAGGAGTTGATGGAGTTGCAGGGATTATGTGAGTTAACTAAGGGTGAGGAAAACAGTCACGGAAAGTTTTCTAGTAAATCAGACTTGTGAAAATTCATGACATGAATAAGAACATTTGAGAATGGGTTTCTTGGTATTATATTCTATGTTTTAAAAAATCCAATCATTTTTTTTTCCTGGTAATAAATTAGCATGATTTTAAGTGCATAACCTTGGGCACTTGAGTAGTATTTCTTGCTCCGTTTGAAGTATTTAGTACTAAATATACTAGAGCAGTGCCATGTTCCTTATGGGAAAGTTCATATACTGGAAAAAACTGATTCATATTTTTGAAATCCCAATGGCTGGGATATGGTTAAAAACTCGTTTTTTAGTGATAATGATGAAATATGTGTGCCCCAACTTTTCTTATCACTGAGGTCACTTCCCGAAAGCACTATTGCTTAACTAATTTACAATTTTGCTAAACCTTAAAGAATAATTCACACCAAATAATCCTTAACTGATGAGTTGAGCAAGATAGGCTGATTGGTCTTCACAACCCTAATTTCTATAATTCCATAAATTCAATATAGTATATCAAAACTCTCAAAGGTAATGCAGTGATGAATCAATACAAATGAACTATAATGAAAATGGAGCGTTTCCTTTATCGTGTATTTAAGAGAAGACTTTCTGAGGTGGCTGTGCTAAGGATATGTAAGGTTATTCAATGTAGCTAATGCCTCCCTTCCTTATGGCAAAAGCTTTAGCAGCACAACTGTATTTCCCCATCTCCACATAGGACATTTTTAATTGGTTTTCTGGATGATGCCCAGAAATTCTGAGCACTTTAAAGAGGTTTTTCAAGAGCATTACAAAGAGTCTATATCTATAGCTCTTGAAGTTAACAGTTTGTAATTTTGAGGTCAAAATTGTATGCATTTTAAAGTATACACTCCTCATTTGCAAACCAGGGCTCATGATGAGAACAGGAAGTCAATTTTCTCCTTTCTGCATATGTCAAGAATGAATATTGCCTTGATCTAAATATTTGGAGATTCAAATAGATGACTTTAATTTATAATGCATATCTTATAAGCCTGCTCTAGTTTGCTTAGATGGTTACTTGTAAATTAAAACAAACAAGAAGTAGCAAAAAATAAACAAATGTTCTGATAGAATCTATAGCAAAACTTCGGTGAATATTTTTCTCCTAAAACTTATGTGCTAAGACAGTCTTATAACAAGAACCAAAAGTAGTTTAATAATGTTTCTGTGTATTTGCTAAAAAATGTTTCACAAGTTTAATCAAGCAAATGTTAAAAAAGTATTTGCTGACTTTATAGAATATCTTCTTGCTCTTTATACTTGTGAAATGAAATACTATGAGTCTTGAGAACAAGAACTAGCAAAGTAGCTGAAAATTTGGATGAGTTTAATATATATATTATGAAATGAATGAAGAAATTAATAAATAAGGATAAATATATGAATGAGTAAAAACATAAAGCTTCATATAATGCATATGTCATGAATTTCTTTGCTATACCGCATTAGTATATACGAATGTATTAAGTATACATGATATTTATGACAAGAATATTTTCTGTAAGACTTCCTTTACTGCAACATCTTGATGAAATGGCCATTACATAATAAAGTTACAACGTGGCACGGCAAACTGACTTGGAGGTAGGTTGTGGACAACGACGGTTTACAGTCCCTTTCCACCCCCTACTAGCCGTGTTTCCGTGGGTAAGTTATTCAGACGAAGTTACGCCCCTTTACTTATCAGAGAGGAGTGAGAGCTTTGACCTTCCTCTATTTTTGTGCAGCTTCACTTACGTCTAGAACGTATATAAAAAAGTGTTATCTCGTTCTAGAGGAAGTCCAAAAATGTAGAAATCGTTGTCGGCATCGTGTTACTTCGTTTACCTCTGAACTTTGTGTCCGCGTTCCTTGCTCCGCAGGTGAAAGGCCTTTGACAGCTTAATAGGATGACGGCGCCCTTGGTGGCTGCGGGGAGGCACATCTGCGCGGGGCTGGGCTGGCCCTGAAGGCGGGTGCCAGAGCCTGCGGCCCCGGGGAGGAGCTGTGACCCGCTCCCACCCCTCCTTCCCCTGACGCTGGTTGTAACAATCCCGTTCTCTACCAGACGACCGTGGCACCGGCGCAGGAGGGTGGCCGAACCCAGCGTGTCCCAGAAGAAGCCACATCGCTGCAGAGGGGGCCGGGAGCAAGCCGGGAGAGAAGGTGGTCGCAGCCGGAGGGAGCAGGGTGGGGTGAGGCGGAGGTCCACAAGAGGAGGTCCGAGATGTCGCTATCATTATCATTATTTATTCCTAAACTTTGTGTTTTAAGCAACAGAACGCTTTTTTCCCTTACTACTTATTGGGTATTATAAATTTTATATTTAGGAAAGCCTATATTTTTCTTTCAGTGTGGCATTATGTAAGGTTATATCTATCTACTTGCTCGCTATTGCATTAAAATATAGTTTTAAATGCAGAGTATTTTATATTAAATTAATGGTATTAATCATAGATTAATATTATAGATAATATATCTATATGATATATAATAGAGTATATAGATATATAATATAGATTAAAATATTTAACTTTTTTTTATTTTGAGAAGACAAATATATCTTGTAACTAACTTATAGGACTATCCCATAAATAATATATTTTGATACTTCCTAAGAGGAATACATATTAGTATATTATTTTAGAATAAGATATATAAATTTTTGTTTCATCCAGATCATAACCTGTATTCTTAATATGCAATGCTTTTAAAGTTATGAATTTTCTTTTTTTTTTTTTAAGATTTTATTTATTTATTTGTCAGAGAGAGAGCAGGAGCGAGCACAGGCAGACAGAGAGGCAGGCAGAGGCAGAGGGAGAAGCAGGCTCCCTGCTGAGCAAGGAGCCTGATGTGGGACTCCATCCCAGGATGCTGGGATCATGACCCCAGCCGAAGGCAGCTGCTTAACCAACTGAGCCACCCAGGCGTCCCAAAGTTATGAGTTTTCTTGTTGCTACTTTGCTAAATAGAGATATTCAGGCCAGTATTTTGCGTGAAGAGCGTATAAGACTCTGCTCTGGTGGTTGTTTACCACTTCAAAACCCAGGTGGGAAAACCTAAAGTCAGGGCGTTTCTGACTTTTAATTCCTTAAGGGATAGGAACATGTTGCCAACTAAGTTCAATTAACTCGATTCCAAAGCCCCCTACTGGTATTCATGAATGGCCTACATTTGATTTTTACTCCAAAAGTCAGGGTTGGTTCAAATGGTCCTTTGATAAATTCTGTAATAATTTATATTTGATAACAAAGAATATAATCTTTTAAACTTCTTAGATTTTTTTTTTTAAATCTATTTGAAAGAGAGCGCACCTGTGAGCTCACACAGGCGCAGCAGGGAGGAGCAGAGGGAGAGGTGGAGCAGACTCCCTGCTGAGCTGGGAGCCTGATGTGGGGCTCAGTCTCAGGACCCCAAGATCATGACCTGAGCCGAAGGCAGATACTTAATCGAATGAGCCACCCAGGTGCCCCAATCTTTTAAACTTCTTATAGAAGTTTGATTTATGTTTGCTAGCATAATTGTATGTTAGCCACATGCTTGCATCTAAAAATAGAACAAGAAATAAAAGTATATTAGGGGCACCTGGGTGGCTCAGTGGGTTAAAGTCTCTGCCTTTGGCTCAGGTCATGATCTCAGGACCCTGGGATAGAGCCCCATATCGGGCTCTCTGCTCCATGGGGAGCCTGCTTCCTGTGGCCCCCCCCCACTTGTGATCTCTGTCAAATAAACAAATAAAATATCTTTTTAAAAAAGTCTATTAGAAAGAGTGGTGCCCCTATTAAACCTAATTATTTAAATATTTATTCAACATTTATGGAAAGAGACTAAGTGATGCAAAAGGGACAGGCAAAGTACGACCACGGGGTCAGCCCTCTCTCAAAATTTTGTCCTTAGAGATTCCCCTTTTGTCATAAACTTGCATATGTCAGTCAACCACAATAAAACTTTGCACTTTGCTGTACGCATTACTTAGGGGGCTTTTCAGCATGCCTTAGATGGCTGAGCAAAGCATGTGTCCCATTTATCCTTATTTAGCAGCCAAATTTAAGCAATAGAGTATATTTTAAAAAGCTTGTAACATTGCCTGACACATAGGAAGCAGACGTGAGATGTAATCTGATAAATTCAGTTCTCTACATTTTCAGTAATATTTAGAATCCCAGAGAAACAGTACTATTTGTAGATTGGCATTCCAGGAGCCTGCCCAGATCATCTACTGTCTAGCCCTTCTCTGCCTGGATGTTATCATAAAAAAGCAAAAGATAATATGTGTTTCTATATGCAGGTGACACTAGTTTAGGTTGACAAATTGGAAGTCATGATGAAAATGTCTTAAGTAATGTTACCTAATTTTACAGAAGAGGCAAACATTTTTTCCCTCATTTTAAACTGACAAATGTTAAACAAATTGTCCAAACTTCTGCATAGCTGTTTATTAGTATAGAAATGGGATTAGAATCCAAGTATGTCTGAAAGCACAGTCTTAAATCAGTAGAATATACTGCTTCCAACTGACTGTAAGAAATAGCAGATATTGTCATCTAAATCTTGCCAAGAAAGAAACTATTCTGGACAAATGCCATTTCTCAAAATATGGAACTGGTTTATAGCTAAAAACCCTACCCAGCAACCTCTCATATTCAGTTAACTAAAGTTGAACTTTTCCCCCATTCAACTTACCCTTAAAAGTACACCAGAATTACCTTGGTTAATGTTGGATGTTCTGTGGGTGTACTCTTTTTTACATGGCCTTTGTGCATATTTGCTGAGACCTATTTTAAAATTATTTAGATATAAAGCATTTTCACAGTGATCTATTACCTAGTCTTACCTGTTCCAATATGAGATAATGTAGATCCTAAATTATTTATTGAGGAAAATCTTGAACCTAACTGTAAGTGTTCTTACATGATTATGATTTATTATTTTTAAAAATATTTTATTTATTTGATAGAGAGAGAGAGCGCCAGACCAGGAAGGAGAGGGGGAAAGAATCCAAAGTAGACTCCACACTGAACACAAGGCTCCACCTCACAACCTTGAGATCACGATCTGAGCCAAAACCAAGAGATAGACACTTGATATTTACTAATTCCTTACGTGCCTGGGACTGTGCTAGATTCTGAGTATATGTTGGTAAATAAAATAATGTTATTCTCCACAGAAAGCTTATATAGAAGAGAGGAGGCAATAATACATAAGTAATGCTTGAATATGAATTATGATTTTGGTAAACAAGGGAGGAAAATAATGATATACCAATAACTTAGAAAAACCAAGAAGTTGAACCAACCTATAAAAGAGTTCAAGTAACAGAGCCCTGAGAAAGATACATTTAGGCCACGGAACAATGAGAGAAAACCACCTATATCAAGAACCATTGGAAGAGTATTCCAAGTAGAAGTAATACTTAGAATTACTTTGAGAATTCTCTTTGGAATACTCTGAGATGGGAAACTCCTTCTGGCAAGTGAAAGAAGCTCAGTGTGACTGGGTAGAGTGGACAAAGGAAAGAGACCCATGGCAAGGTTAGCTAATGTCCAGATCTATGGGGACTTAAATAAGGGATATACTTACTCTCCTAACATGGGTTTAGAACATCCACTGAGAGCCTGATGTTCTTAGAACTGAGGTAAAATAGATAAAATTGGCATGGCCCAGCTCATATGAGGCTGATCGAATGGGGAAGATAAACACCAATTAAGTAATCATGTAGTCAGTATAAAATGGTAATGTTAGAATTTCTCTAAGAGATTGATGATTGGTGTTATGAAAGCTAGTGAAGAGACTTTACCCTGTGACAGAGATCAAGCATGCTTCTCAGAAGAAGTGGAGCTTGAGTTGAGAGCTAAGAGATGAGCAGCCAGAAGAAAAGAGGATGGCATAGTAAATAATCTTTGGGGGAAAACTACTCCTTTTAATGTATGTGGACAATAGTAAGAGCAGAGCCAAGAACAGATGTGGGTGATAAATTATGAACTATCACCATAGTCCAGGTGAAAAATTATAACTAGGATGCTGGTAATGAAGTATAGAGGACTGGGCAATTTGGAGATATGTTGAGGATGTAAAAATTCTGACTTACTGATTCATGTGGGATGTACACAAGAGAGGAAAACATGGCTACTCCTTAGGTTCCTGATCAAACCACACAGTGAAGAATGCTACTATTTACTGCAGTGGAGGAGAATCTGAAGACATCGCTGAGGAGAGCAATCAGGAGTTAGTTTGTGGACATGTTAACTTTGATGTCAACCTTTCAATGTGAGATTTCCAAGAAGAAATATAACCAACCAACTATTGGTTATATAAATGAAGAGTGCACTTGTGTGTCATGTCTAGAAGTCATTAGCATTAAGATGTTAGAGATCTGGAGATTGTATGGACTTGTATTGAGGCAAACACATTCAATGGGCTTTGAAATTTTTACAAAATACCATCATTCAAGTTATTAGGACTCTACAGTTGTCTTAACTGGCAGCATAAATATTCATGTTACCAGTATACAAGGGGTGTAATCCTGAACATTGTGTTAGTCCACAATGTCCAAAATATTGGTTGTGAAAAATGTTTGTGAAAATAAGAAAGCTGAAAAATCTTCCAACTTCTGAAAGCATCTAACACAAAACCTGTCTCCTGCATCTAACCAAAATTTCATGGCTGCCAGGTGAATTTATATCTCTTTCATGCTCATAGAAACCTTTATTTTGGCTTGGCTGTGGTTTTAATACAAGAGATTTCCTATTTTTTTAAAAGATTTTATTTATTTATTTGACAGAGATCACAAGTAGGCAGAGAGGCAGGCAGAGAGAGAGGAAGGGAAGCAGGCTCCCTGCTGAGCAGAGAACCCGATGCAGGACTCGATCCCAGGACCCTGGGATCATGACCTGAGCTAAAGGCAGAGGCTTTAACCCACTGAGCCACCCAGGTGCCCCTCCTATTTTTCCTTTTTATTATTATCCTTATTATTTCCTTTTCCTATTTATTAGATGCATATATTATGTGAACTGTGTGAAACAACCAGGAATCACAACTGAATTTAGCATGCTTGGTAATTTTGTTTATTTCTGTTTTGTTTTGCAACATTGGCCAACTTAGTAAGTAGTGTTGAAATAAATTTCTAGGCTCACGATGGGGCTGCTCCTGCCTGGGGTGTCGTGTCAGTAAACCGAAATTCAGATAACTTCCTTGTCCCTGTAATGCCCCAGTTAACCAGAAACACAGTATAAACAGTCAGCCTGTTCCCAAACACCAAGCCTCCTCCTGGTCTTCTCAACAAACAAAGCGACTGTGGGACCCCAGCCTATCAGCTCTTTTGTTTGTCTCTTCCTTCCTTTTGTCAGTCTTTATCCTATGAAAGCTTCTTGCCTTCCACCCCATTCTGCAGTTCTCAAGAAAAACAGTAACAAAAACTGTATACTTCAAGCAGTGTTAAATTTTTATTGTGTCACCTAAATTGTCTTCTTTAATCATTTTTTTTTAAAGATTTTATTTATTTATATGACAGAGATCACAAGCAGGCAGAGAGGCAGGCAGAGAGAGAGGGAGAAGCAGACTCTCTGACAAGCAGAGAGCCCGATGTGGGGCTCGATCCCAGGACTCCGAGACCATGACCTGAGCCAAAGGCAGAAGCTCAACCCACTGAGCCACCCAGGCGCCCCTTTAATCATTTTTTTAAACAGCGTTTGACAACAAGGAATGAAATGCAGGGCTGACCGCCAATGGCCTGTAGGACGAGATGCACAGGTGAGGCACCTGCTGAGTCCTTGGGAGTTCTGGTTCCCAGAAAGGTTTTGGGGCCCTAGAAAGGTTCTGGAGTTTATTAAATTCCTGGAAAGTTGCCAGGAATTGGGAGTCAGCAGTGGGTGGCACCACGAGGGGACTCAGAAGGAAATTCCAGTGTCTAAAAGTGGTGATGGCCCTAAGGAGACTCACAATGCCGTAAGATAAGTCCACAACATAAATCATGGCGGGACTTGGAGAAATAATTAACACAGGAAACTGAGACTGTTTTGACCACCAGAATCAAAATCTAAATGGGCAAAAGCCAGACTATTAAAAGCCATCAAGGTGTCCACCACTGTGAAGAAATCCTGTGAAAGGAATAATCTTTTGCAAATGGGAATCTTGGAAGCCAAAGCTGTCAAACTGGTGGGTGGAGAGCTTTAAAGCTGTTAGAGTGCTCACCACCTAGCTCTAAGATTTCTTGTGCTAGGATACATCGGTCATGGAACAGCTAGATTGACACCACACCCCCTGCCAATCTCAAGAAAATTTATGTGAGATAAGGTTTACTGGAAAAGACTGTAAGATCCTCAGCCAGGCAGCAAATCCTTCCTAGGTATTAATTCAAGTCAGCGGAAATCAAGTCTTAGCTAGAGGAATGGGATCCTCAAGTTTCAAAGAACTGAGTGCGCCCTGCCACTTTCTGGCATAACAGCTTATTTTATATCTGAGAATCATGGTCCTGGTTGTGGATATTTCCAGAAGTGGCAAAATCTTAATAAAACAATAAAATAACCTAGAATTAATAAATTAACCTAACAACCTAGAATTAGGTTATAAACAACCTTAATAAAACAACCTAGAATTACAAAGGCCATTATGGGGAACATTCCAGAGAAACAAGATCTTTATTTAAGAAATGTCCTTGGGGAAAAAATAAATAAATAAATAAATGTCCTTGGTATGCCTGGGTAGCTCCGTGGTTAAGAAATGTCCTTGAGGGGCGCCTGGGTGGCTCAGTGGGTTAAAGCCGCTGCCTTCGGCTCAGGTCATGATCCCAGGGTTGTGGGATCGAGCCCCGCATCGGGCTCTCCGCTCTGCAGACAGCCTGCTTCCTCCTCTCTCTCTGCCTGCCTCTCTACTTGTGATCTCTGTCTGTCAAATAAATTAATAAAATCTTTAAAAAAAAAAAAAGAAATGTCCTTGACCTCAAGGGCTCCCAAATCAACAAAAAGAATGGGTTGTTTTAACTGGCATGTAGAACACTTCCCAAAGCTTCAAAATTTCAAAATAATTTCATTGAAATATTTATTGCAAAAGGTTAATAAAAAATTAAAGACACAAGAGGTAGTACTTAAGACAAAGACAGTAAAACTGATGTGACTCCTACTAATCCCCTCTCTCCACATTTACCAGAGTACTCAGAGCCTACTAATCCTTTGAATTGCCTTCCGATCTAAGTAGACTGCAATATGGTAAACAAAAGTCCCCCAAGTTAGTGGTCTTATAGATGCTCCTGTACTATCTTTGAAGAGCCCCAGGATGGGCCCCTCCAAGGGCTGATGGGATGATTGATGGGAATCATAGTGAATCTGATAAAATGTTACCACTTATTCCCTTAAACAGCCAACGGGAAACTGAAATTAAAATTAATGGAAAAACACCAAATTCTGGTAAATACACAAGCTCTATTCTCTGTGATAAACTCCACTTGCTCAAAGTTGAGGAGATCCTGGGAAAACTGGTAGAAACTGGTCAAGGGTGAGGATTTACCAGAGTGAGCTCTTCTGGATTACTCTAGTGCCTGGTCCAGGCAAATAAAATTTCAATTTGTCTCCAGAGGAAAATAAAATTTCAGCTTGTCTCTTCATTTCCAAGTTTAGACCTATTATTTATTGATCTTTTTCTCCCAGGGACAGCCATCACCTCCTTTTCTGTCTCCTGTCCCATCCTGAGAACTTGGCAGCTGTCAAGCTGGGGGCCTCTCAGATATGGCCAGACAGAAGTGATGGTTGCACTCCATTTGCATGAAGCTTGAGTCCTACCTACTGTGGCAGGCTCTCAGGGGAATTACTTTGTCTTTGTTTCTTTTGCTTGACTTTGGGATTGGCTCTGGATCATGCGGTGGTAGGAGGTTTTGCACCTTCTCTGGAGATGCCTCTTGTGTCCAGGGGTTGTTCAATTTGCCACGAATATTTTACTGTTCGGCACTGCTGAAACCTGACAAGCTATTTCAAAGGAATTTGTTTTGTTTTCCTTTGCTTTTCTTTTTTAAAGTTGGCTCTGTGGATTGAAGTTGGCCAAATTGGAAGGTGATATTCAGAGCCTGCTCAGAATTTTTTCTATGCCTTCTTTCCCAAAATAAATGAAACTGTATACTAAGAAAAACAAACTTCCCTAAATCTAGAACATAGGGACCTTTGATTTCTATTTAGCTGAGGATCTTTTCCTTGATGCATAGAAGCAAAGGAAGATAGTATAGTTGGATTGCTGAGTCAGCACCTTGATATTGGTCACCTTGCAACCCAGTTCTTTGAGGAATGAAAAACAACTGTCCTATAAATTGAGGACAACTCTTCAGAAGGAAAGCAAGCAAACAAACAAATAAAAAACGCAAAACTGGGGAAAGGCTATTTGGAAACTAGGCAAAATTACATCATTTTGTATCATTTGAACTGTCTTCTTTAATCATTTTGTAGCAGTGTAGAGGGTAAATATTTGGAGAAAGTAGTCAACAGACACCTCAAATGGCAAAACTGACAGTGAAGTGATTTTAAATACTTTAATGAACAAGTAAGAAATCTAGGTATTTGCCCTAACTTGCCTAGAGTAGACCTTGAATAACCTGCTCAACTGCCCTTCTTTAGCCTCTCGTCCTAATTCCAGGTGACATCCTTGCATTCTGGAACCCATTTTCCAGACAGGTCTCTTACCTCATGGCTGAAATCCCAGAGGAGTCTTGTCTATACTCTCAAGGCAGTGTGGACCTCCACCTCTTCCTTCCCCTTTTTGATCTATTCCTTGGCCAGCCCCCTGATTGGCAGTGATCAATAGTTCCCTAATTAGACCTTGGAGCTGGCCTCACTTTTTTTGTTTGTTCCATAATAATTTCTGGATTTACACATTAATACTATAACACAGCACAGGTATTTAAATCAAATTATGAATAAAAATAGCACTGTTATTATTTTTTTTTTTTAACCCGCTTGGAGATCTCAATGGACTGATATATGGACTGAATGATCCGTGGTATATTTATTCCTGCAGCTGTCCTATGGATTGTTCTTCGGTTAAGCTCACTCATCCAGCAGGACCCAATCTCAGCCACAAGAATGCAGCCCCCAGCCTTCGTTACCAGCTACCTGGGCTTTTCTCTGATTACCCATCGCTGGAGAATGTGGTAAGTCTATGGACTTTCTTCCTCTAAAATGCCTTCATCCATAGTCAAGAGAGAGTTTTATCACTCTCCGGTTCCACTTTCAAGGACAAATCTGGAAGGCTTCCCTTTCTTATCATCACTGATCTTTCAGGTATTAAAAAAAAACCACCACCACCACCACCATCCAAGTAACAAGAGAACACCACACTGTATTCCCAGTTCAACCCCCTCCCTTCAACCTCAGGAATCTGTTTCCAAAGAAGACTGCAAGTGAGCTGTGAGAGCTGGCAATAGCAAACACAGCTAAAATAGCTCCTTTGCATGGTGAAATTCCTAGCCAGTAGTTCCTATCCATGGAGGATGCCTGCAAGCAGGGATACAAACTCTATACATACTATGTTCTTTGCTATATGTACACTCGTATGATAAAGCTTAATTCATAAATTAGGCACAGTGAGAGACCAATAACTAACACTAAAAAGAAACAATGTTAACAACATACAATAGTAAAAGCTGTGTGAATGTGGTCTCTCTCTCAAAATATCTGATTGTCCTGGCCCCCCTCCCCCTACTTTCTTGTGATGATGTGAGATGACGGCACACCATCATGCCGAGAGGAAATGAGGTGAATGATGTAGACATTGTGACATGGCTCTAGGTGACTATCCACCTTTTGATGATTCCTCTGAAGGAAGGTATCTACTCCTGACCTGGGGCTGACAGGGGATTGCTGGAGTCTCTGGGCTGCACTATTACGCTGAGCCCACGTGGTACTGGCAGCCTCCGGGGAGGACTGTACATCCTCAGTGGTCCCACCAGGGCTGCTCTTTCCAGACTTCCCAAGCCCCCTACCCTTCAGCCTCCTGCCGCCTCAAGTGTTAGTCCCACCCTGCTCCCTTCCTTCTCTAGCCTTGATGGTTGTGGCCCAAAAGTCCTATCATTTTTGCCTCTGTAGCTGTGCAATATTTTATTATATCTACTATTTAGGGCTTCCTTTTTGGCTTGACAAATTCAGTTTGGAAGACATAGAAACCAAAAAGGAGCGCTAATTCACTAACTTTTTTTTTTTTTTAAATTTTGTCTCTATGCTCCCTCCAAATCAACTTAATTCTCCTCGAGGCAACGGGGTATATCATATTGGCTAAGAAAAAGCTGGGTACTAATAAAAGTCCTAGAGATGGGTGAGGTAGGTGAAGGGGATTAAGAGTACACTTATCTTGATGAGCATTGAATGATGTGTAGAATTGTTGAATCGTTGTTGTACACCTGAAACTAATAGAACACCCTCTACTATACTAACTGCATTGGAATTTAGAAAAAATAAATACTAGCATTCAGAGTTGCTGTGTTGCTATGCACATATTATTCACTGTTTACCAGTTGAATGAGCTTTCAGTATGAGGATGCGTGTGACAAGTGCCTCTTAGACCTAGGACCCCGTATCAGAAACTTCATGCTACTTTTGTGATTTTAGCCCACTGAATCAACACCATTTGGCTACTGGAAAGTTCAGGGCAAAAGGTATGGTCTATCTGTAGTAGTAAAGGCAGAAATGACTTCAAAAGAGGAATGTTTAATACAGCCTGTGATATGAGAACCCTGCAGGGGGTGCCTGGCTCTACTGACCTCACTTTAGAAAGAGGACTTACTTTGTAGTACTTTGTTCTAGCTCTTAGTCTCCATACTCAGAGGAAGTAAAAAGTCCCACTTGGTATTCAAATATAGTATCTAAATATCTATTATATTGATGACTGGTGAATGATGATTCATTCTGCAAATATACCAAAAATTAACAGCTCTTCTGCTTTTGGACTTTCAACCTCTTTCAACACTTTGTTGTATCCTAGGTCCATGACACTTGCCTTAATAAATTCCTTCTTCAAACGTTGTTAACAAATTGTAGGTCTTGAATCCTGTTATTAAAATACTTTCCAAAATAGTTGATATCCATTTGTGTTTTTTTACTGATCAACTATCAGTTTCCTTTTTTTTTTTCTATGACACTATACAAGGTTATAGTAATTTTTAATTATTTCTCATTTGGTAGATATAAAAGTTACATTCTTTAAAGTATTGTTTTTTTCTTTTTAATTAGGCAAGCTGAAAGTCTCCCATGCTTAATCACATCCTACATTTGACATTTCAAAATAAAAAATCAAGACCAAATAAAATATAAACTTTTAAATCTACTACATAGATTTGGCTTCAGACAAAGGCAAAAAACATTTTCACATCTCTAATTATAGATAGCGACATAAAATTTTGTATTTTATGTCTTCCCCTAGTGTAAAAAGTGACCTAATACATTATTGTTACGGTATTCATATAGAAATTTTTAAAAGAATCTTCAATTTCTTAGCATATTTTGTTTCTTAACTGTTAAGGTTTGCTTACCATAGACTAAGAGTATTGCAATCTTTTAAAAGAGGATTGATCCCATTTAGATCTGTTGAAAATATTTAGAATTGTCACGGATCGGGGCACCTGGGTGGCTCAGTGGGTTAAAGCCTCTCCCTTCGGCTCAGGTCATGATCCCAGGGTCCTGAGATCGAGCCCCGCATCGGGGCTCTCTGCTCAGCAGGGAGCCTGTTTCCCCCTCTCTCTCTGCCTGCCTCTCTGCCTGCTTGTGATCTCTCTCTCTGTCAAATAAATAAATAAAATCTTTTTTTAAAAAAGAATTGTCATGGATCCAGTTGAATAAACAAAAGCTAGTGATGGTGATTTGCAGGAAGTTAGATTAGAATTGAGTCAATAGACCCTTCTATTTCTATGGCTTTTCATCTTGAAAAAGGGAGAGAACAGACCCTTGAGAAACAGGTGTATTTGACAGTGTTGTAGTGGGAATCAGTTACTGAGAATGAAGCCAAGGGCAAAGATGATGTCATGAGAAAGCGAGAGGGAAAAGGCACTTTCGTTCCATCTTTGGGTAGATCAATTAGCCACCTTGAATGCCTTGTCTTTCATTCTGTGGTCTCCGTCATTGTGTGGATTCAAATCCTACTTTTGTCTCTTTCTTATAATTGTACGATTTCATTTGGATCATATCCTATGGGATATATTTGGCAAGAATCCTCAGTTAATGAGCATGCCAAAGAACGTCCTGAGGTTTTTTCCAAGTAGATAATCTACAGAATTCTGTGTGTAAATAAAAGCTTGATAGCATATGAGAGGCAAAAAGCCCAGGTAGTGAGTAGACTAAGGGTAAAAAATCCTGCTAGAGGGAGAGATTTAACACAGCGACAATCCATGTGCCCTATTTATTGAGTGCCTCTTTTAAAAAACATAATCTGTGTAATTTGTCCAGCTTCACCAGAAAAAGTGAAGCAGTCAAAAGTTAAAAATTTGGGGCACATGGGTAGCTCAGTGGGTTAAGCCTCTGCTTTCGGCTCAGGTCATGATCCGAGGGTCCTGGGATCAAGCCCCGCATCGGGCTCTCTGCTCCACAGGCAGCCTGTTTCCTCCTCTCTCTCTTCCTGCCTCTCTGCCTACTTGTGATCTCTGTCTGTCAAATAAATAAATAAAACCCTTTAAAAAAAGAAAAAAAAATTAAAAATTTAAAGCTCCTGTCTACATAATCTTAGAAACCAGCAGGTTACACAGTTTACAGAAATAATTACTTTAATCACCACTTCCATTTCCATTTGTAGCATAATTTTCAATACTAAAATTATTTTTGAAAATCAATTCCATATTTAGTGACATTTTATTCTTAATTACATAGATAGCTTATAATGGTTGTTCTGAAACTATATTCATTTAACATCTATATTATACAATATTATACAATAATATAGTCTATAAATTCGTATTCATTTATATTTATATAAATCTCTTAAAGTAAGAAAATGATAAAAACAGAATCTTTGTTAAAATAGAATGAGGAATATTTTTATTTAAAGGTGGAATTATCTGGAATTTAAATGAGGGCTTAGTAGACTCAAGTGGATCTTTGGTTGCTGTCTATCATCTAATTAGAGGTTTTAATCTTTGATTCTCGCATTGAAGTTCTAGAAAATAAAATTACTTTTGAATAGCTTTTCCAGTATCAAAGACTTTAAGAAAATAGAAGACTGATAAAGATCTACCAGTGGATCAAAAGAAACCTGATCATGAGTAAAATATCTTTTTAAGTTACCTGTGGGAGAGATTAAATCACATTTATGATTACAGTATAGGACCTTTTAAAGATAATGAAAATGGAGAAAAATTGAAAAAAGACTAATATACTATTTTACTTAGGAGAACTGACATTATTTCATATGTATGAAATAATTAAATGTGCTTATTAAATAACATTTTATAAACCATAGAAGTAAATTACCAACAAAAGAGTATGAGAATACAGTTGCACTAAGAATAATAATAAAACTGAAGCAATAAATTAAAATATTAATTTCTTTATGTCTGCCATATTAATAGTTAACACTTATTGTCCGTATTGTGATGTATTGATTATTCTGGAACTTGTTCTTTTTCTTGCCTGGGATATTTTGTGAAATTCCCAAGAAACAAAAACCAGTAGTTAGTGTCTGAGATAGCTTCAAAGTTTTAAAGAGAAGGTTCTTCTACCTATTCAGGGTTGAACCTAAGAATCTCACAGTGGCCTGAAGAGAAGCATAGAGGAGTCAAAACCCCAGGGAGTAAGAGCAAGAAGCAATGTAGCACAAGTAAACTGAATTGGGTGAACGGATTCCACCCCTATTACTTACCCATAAAATGAAATGATGATCTGAAATAACCTGTCATTAAGTAGTAGTAGACTTTTATTATTTTTTGCTTATTTGCTTGTTTACTGTATTTATATTACTTAAATTTATTAAATTTATTTTAATTTTAATCCCACTATAATTAACATACAGATTTATATTAGTTACTGGTGTACAATATAGTAATTGACCAATTCTGCCCATTGCTGATGGCTCATCACAGTACATGTATTTTTTTTTTTTTAAGATTTATTTATTTATTTGAGAGCAAGATCACAAGCAGGCAGAGAGGCAGGTGGGGGTTGGGGGGTTGGGAAGCAGGCTCCCCACTGAGCAGAGAGCCCGATGCGGGGCTCGATCCATGACCTGAGCGGAAGGCAGAGGCTCAACCCACTGAATCACCCAGGTGCCCCTGTATGTGTATTCTTAATATCCTTTACCTATTTCACCCCTCTACCCACCCACCTCCCTTTGCTTACCCATCAGTTTGTTCTCCATAGTTAAGGGTCTTTTTTTTTTTTTTTTTTTTGGTCTCGCTTTCTCTGTTTATGTGTTATGTTTGTTAAATTCCATATACGATTGAAATCATACAGTATTTGTCTCTGACCGACTTATTTACCTTAGCATAATACTCTGTAGCTCCATCCATGTTGTAGCAGATGGCAAAATTTTATTCTTTTTATGGCTGAATAATATTCCATTGCATATACATACCATTTCTTTCTATCCATTCATCTATCCATGGACACTTGGATTCCTTCCACAATTTGGCTATTATAAATAATGTTGCAGTAATCATAGGGGTGCATATATATTTTCAAATTAGAGTCTATATACTCTTTCGGTAACTATCCAGTGGTAGAATTATTGGACCATATGGTAATTCTATTTTTGATATTTTAAGGAACCTCCATATTGTTTTCCACAGACTGCACCAATTTGCATTCCCACCAACTCCCACCAAAGGAGTGAACAAGGACTCCTTTTTCTCACCCTCACCAACACTTGTTGTTTCTTGTGTTTTTTTATTTTAGCCATTCTGACAGGCGTGAGGTGATATCTTCTCGTGGTTTTGATTTGCATTTCCCTGAGGATGAGTGATGTTGCACATCTTTCCATGTGTCTGTTAGCCATCTGTATGTCTTTGGGAGAATGTCCATTTGTGTATTCTGCCTACTTTTTAATTGGATTATTTGGGGTTTTGTGGTGTTGTCTAAGTTCTTTACATATTTTGGATACTGACCATTTATCAGATCTACAATTGGCAAATATCTTCTCCCATTCAGTAAGTTGTCTTTTAGTTTTGTTGATTATTTCCTTTGCTGTGAAGCAGCTTTTAATTTTGACGTAGTCCCAATAGTTTATTTTTGCTTTTGCTTCCCATGCCTCAGCAGACATGTCTAGAAAAATGTTGCTGTAGCCAATGTTAGTAAAATACTGCCTGTGCACTCTACAAGGCTTTTATGTCTCGGATCTCATATTTAGGTCTTTAATCCATTTTGAGTTGATTTTTGTATATGGTGTGACAATTTTGTCCAGTTTCATTCTTTTGCATGTATCTGTCTAGTTTTCCCAAAATCACGTGTTGAAGAAACTTTTTCCCATTGGCCATTCTTCCCTGTTTTGTCGAATATTAGTTGATCATATAGTTGTGGGTTGATTTCTGAGTTTTCTATTCTTTTCCATTGATCTATATATGTCTACTTTTGTGCCAGTAACCTACTGTTCTCAACGTTACAGCTTTGTAATGTAACTTGAAGTCTGTAATTGTGATGCCTCCAGCTTTTCTTTGCTTTTTCAAGATTGCTTTGGTTATTCAGGGTCTTTTGTGGTTCCGTACAAATTTTAGGATTGTTTGTTCTACCTCTGTGGAAAAGTGCCATTGGTATTTTGATACGGAGGGCATTATATTTGTTGATAGCTTTGAGTAGGGTGGATTTTTTTTTAATTTTTAAAATTTTTTTATAAACATATAATGTAACCCCACCACCGAGCAGGGTGGATATTTTAACAATATTTATTCTCCCAGCCCATGGGCATGGAATATCTGTCCATTTGTTTGCGTACTCTTCAATTTGTCTCATCCGTGTTTTATAGCTTCACCTTCTTGGTTATGTTTATTCCTAGGTACTTGATTCTTTCTGGTGCAATTGTAAATGGAATTGTTCTCTTCATTTTTTTTTTCTTTCTGGTACTTCCTTATTAGTGTATGGAAATGCAGTGGATTTCTTTATATTGATTTTGTATACTATGACCTTATGGAATTTATTTATCAGTTCTATATATCTATTTATCTAGTAGGTTTTTGGTGGAATCTTGGGTTTTCCGTATGTAGTATCATGTCATTTGCAAATACTGAAAATTTTACTTCTTCCTTACTATTTTGGATGCCTTTTATTTCTTCTTTCTTATCTGATTGCTAGTATTAGGTTGAATAAAAGCAGTGAAAATGGACATCCTTGTCTTGTACCTGATCATGGAGGAAAAGCTCTCAGTTTTTACTACTGAGTATGATATGAGGTGTGGGTTTTCCATTTATGATCTTTATTATGTTGAAGTATGTTCCCTTTAAAACTAATTTTCTGAGGGTTTTGGTGAATGGATGTTGTGTTTTATGATCTTTTTCTGCATTGAAATTATCATATGGTTTTCGTTTTTTCTCTTTTTGTTGAGATGTATTAAATTAATCGATTTGCAACTATTGTTCACTATTGCATCCTAGAAATGAATCCCACTTAATGGCAGTAAATGATGTTTTTAATGTTGGATTCAGTTTGCTAGTATTTTGTTGAGGATTTTTGCATCTATGTTCATCAGAGATATTGCCCTGCAGTTCTCTCTTTTTGGTGGTATCTTTATCTGGTTTTGGTGTCATGGTAATGCTGGACTCATAGAATGAATTTGGAAGTCTTTCCCCCTGCTCTATTTTTAAAAATACTTTGAGAAGAATACGTATTAATTCTTCTTTAAATATTTGGTAGAATTCATCTGTGAAGCCATCTGGTCCTGGACTTTAGCCTGTTGGGAGGTTTTTATTACTAATACAATGTCATTGCTGTGATAGATCTGTTCAAGTTTTCTATTTTTTCCTGGTTCAATTTTTGTAGGGTTAAATATTTCCAGGCATTTATCCATTTCTTTTAAGTTGTCCAATTTTTTGGCATGTAGTTTTCATAATATTCTCTTATAATCCTTTGTATTTCTGTGGTGTTAATTGTTATTTCTCTTTCATATGTGACTTTGTTTATTTGAGTTTTCTCTCTCCCTCTCTCTTTTTTATTTTGATGATTTTGGCTAAGGTTTATCAATTCTGTTGATTTTTTATTTTTCAAGGAACCGCTCCTGGTTTCATTATTCTCTTTTATTACTATTATTTTAGTGTCTATTTCATTTATTTCTGCTCTAATCTTTATTGTTCCCTTCTTTCTCCTGGTTTTGGGTTTTGTTTATTGTTCTTTTTCTAACTCCTATGGGTACAATTTTAGGTTGTTTATAAGAGTTTTCTTCCTTCTTGAAGTAGGCCTGTATTGCCCTATACTTTCCCCTAAGAACAGTTTTTGCTGCATCTCAAAGATTTTGGATGATTGTATTTTCATATTCATTTGTCTCTATGTATTTTTTTTATTTCCTCTTTGATTTCCCAGTTGGCCCATTCATTGTTTATTAACATGTTATTTAACCTGTATGTATTTGTGTTCTTCCAGATATTTTCTTGTGGTTGATTTCAGGTTCCATAATATTGTATTTGGAAAAGATGCCTGGTATGACTTCAGTCTTTTGGAATTTGTTGAGACTTGTTTTGTGGCCTAATATATGATCTGTTCTGGAGAATGTTCCATGTGCACTTGAAAATAATGTATTGTTTTTGTTTTTGTTTTTTTAGGATGGATTGTTTTACATATATCTGTTAGATCCTTCTGGTCCAATGTGCCATTCAAAGCCAATGTTTCCTTGTTGATTTTCTGTTTGGATGATCTATTCTTTGAGGAAGTGGGCTTTTATGGTTCCCTGCTATTATTGTATTACTATTAATTACCTCCTTTCAGTTTGTTGTTAGCTGCTTTATGTATTTGGGTGTTCCCATATTGGGTGCATAAATATTTATAATTGTTATATTGTTGGATTTTTTTCCCTTTATGATTATACAGTGTTCTTATTTGTCTCTTGTTACAATCTGTTTTAAAGTCTATTTTGTCTAATATAAGTATTGATATTCTGGCCTTTTTTTCACTTCCATTTTCATGATAAAAGCTTTTTTATCCCTTTACTTTCATTCTGCCTGTGTCCTGGGTCTTTTTCATGTTTTTTATACATTAATGGGGTTATTATCTAGTTGGATATGGGGACGAGGTGAGGTTAGGATCCTCCTACTCCACCATCTTTCCCAGAAGTCCTGTGACCTTTTCCTACTAGCTTTTCCAACTAGCTGTCTTTTAAATAGCACTTGCTTCTGCTGTCAGCACAGTAGGGGAGGTGGGCTCCTGAGTACACATTACACGGCATGGATGACAAGTGTTAGACGGCAAGGTTGGCATTAAAAGAGAAAAAATCCTTGATCTATTTGATCCTCATGCTAATGGAGTCCATACTGGGGGATATTTTTACCCTCTAAATTTTATTTGTATCTCCCAGATTAATATTTTTGGCACTTTCATGGCATTTTGAGTGTGCACAGAGTGACAAAATATTTATCATCCAGTATGCACATTGCAAGCTGAGACTAAACAAGGGGAAGCTCTGTATTCCTGTCTCAGCTTTCATACTGTAAACAAGTGTCCTCTTCCTGATCTATTTAGTGCTACTTTTTTCACATTTATTTGCTTATTGTTGGTGATTTCACTGTGAAATGCCTCAAAGCATAACGCTGAAATGCTATCCAGTGTTCCTAAGTGCAAGACAGCCATGATGGGCCTTATGGAGATAATATACGTTAGATGAGCTTTATTTAGGCATGAGTTATAGTGCTGTTGGCCACGTGCTTAATTGTTAAAACATCAACAATAATATTAAAATGGGTCTCTTTAAACAGAAATGTATGTAAAGCAATGTTATATACTGACCAGTTGATAAAAATGTAATGAAAAGAGGCTTTCAGGAAACTGACCCTGTAATTCTCCTAAGACTAATGGTCTAGGATTCTCTAATTCAGTGTTCATAGCAACTTTTTAGTTGCATAATTTCTGTGAATAACAAGAATCAACTGTATTTGGGTGCATTAGTTTGCTGGAGCTGCCATAACAATAATGCTATAGGCTGGCTGGATTAAACAACAGAAATGTATTTTCTCATAGTTGGGAAGGCCAAAGTCCAAGCTCAAGATGTCAGCAGGTGTGGTTTCTTCTGAAGCCTAGATGCTTGGCTTGCATTTGGCCCCAGCCTTCCTATTGTGTCCTCACATAGTCTTTGTTCTGTGTGCGTGCATCTCCAGTGTCTTTGTGTGTTCAAATGTCCTCTTACAGGGACACGAGTCAAATGAGAAAAAGGTCCACCCTAATGGTCTCATTTTAACTCAATCACTTCTTTAAAGGTCCTCTTTCCAAATACAGTCACATTTTGAGGTACTGGATATTCAGACTTCAACATATGAATATTGGAGGGCACATAATTAAGCTCATAGCAGTGAATATCCAGCAACAGACAATTATTCACGAAGGTTTTATTGTTCTTTTCTTTTCTGTTTTAGAAAGTTCTGGTATTATATTATTATTGATAATTATTTCAAAGAAAAAAATTTTTTTTTTTTTAATTCCTGTTCGTGACCACCTATCTACAAGTGTCTTTCAGTTGCCACATTCTGAGAATAGAACTCTGGGTCGTAATTCCCATTTTTATTTATGTTTCTATGGAAAATACAAAATTAGAATATTTAAGGTATAGTTTTATTTCTAACTAAGTCTTGCATAATTTCTCCTTTGGTAACTTTCATATATTCAAGACCTGGGTATGGATAATGAAGACAACGTTAAAAAAAATAATAATACTCTCTGATCCTTGGCTTGCATCATATTTCTAGGCTCTCACCTGACCTAACTCCTTTTTAATAAAATCTCTCACAGATTTCAAAGTAGCTTATATGTTCTATTGCAGGCATTTTGGTTTTCCACATACATTAAAAGTTCTTACGCAACCTTCTGAGCTTAACTTCAGCTCAAGGTGGTGCTCTGAGTTGTTAAGTTTGACATCATTTCCTTTTAACTGTTGTTGCCAACTACTATTATGATTTTAAAATTAGTAGTTGGAATCTTGAGCAGAGTGGGCTTTCTTCTATTTTCTTCCCCCAGAATCCCTAGGGTTACAATTATATTTGACTTGTACTTATTGATTTTTTATAGTGCTTTATCTTAAGAAGTTCCAATTCATAGTTCTCAAACTTTTAGAAGTGCACAAGTTAGATCACAGATTATTGAGCCTACAATTTCTTTCTCCACAAACCTTATTCCCTGGATGATGCCCAAACACTTTGACTTTTTCCTATTGAGAACCAAATTCACTTTCCCTTAGGATATGCCAAAAGGATT
The DNA here is from genome assembly GCA_003697995.1 of Taxidea taxus jeffersonii. Classification (NCBI taxonomy): domain Eukaryota; kingdom Metazoa; phylum Chordata; class Mammalia; order Carnivora; family Mustelidae; genus Taxidea; species Taxidea taxus. The sequence continues at coordinate 24,663 of RCUC01088799.1, forward strand.
TGTTTGTTTTATCTCTGCATCAAATTTCAATCTATGTAAACTCAATTATTTAATTTATCTCTTCAAGACATTCTTACATTTTAACATACAAATAGGGTGAGCAGCAATATATGTCAGATACGCACTTCAAAAGAGCTCCTGGTCCATTCTGATATTAATATGCTCAGTGTCCTAATGTGGGCACATTAAAGCCCCACCCAGGACATTTACTGTGTTTATTCTCACTGTGAAAAGAAACTGTGCCATTTGTTGTTTTTCTGTTATTAAAGAAATTATTTCAGTGTCTTTGGATAATTAAGACATTCTCTGGTAAACATCTAATATGGCTTTAAAGTTTAATGATTTTTAGTTGTCTTTTTGAATTAATAATTTTAGATCATCTTATAGTGACTTAGCTTTAGATTGTATTTCTTTCCTAATGTAAAATAATTCTATTTATTCTATAAACCTTGGTTAAGTTAGGTGTTATCCAGTTTTCTGTTTGTTTAAGTTTATAATCAAGGAAATAAGCTCTGTACTTAATATAGTAAAGTAGTGTGAAAATGTGAAATGATCCCCAGTTCACTTCTAAATCCTTTTAAAATATATTAAATGCCAGTGAGTGAGAAATACACAACTCTTTATAAATTTTAAATTATAAACATTAGTCTTTATAATATTGTGACAAACCCAGAATTTTCCTTTATATAAAAGATCATAAAAATGCTTATGGCATAGTCAGTAAATATTAATAATATTTGGAAAGGCCTCTGTAATAGTTCTTTTGCTTTATAATCCATGTCCTCAGTCTTTCCCTTTTTTTAAAAAAAATTATGGGAACTATTAACACTTTGAAGTTAAAACAATCTTTCTGTACCTAATCAGTAATACTATAACTATGTATATTGATGTGTAATATGCAGAGATTTTGCATGTATTATATCAGCTAATTAACACTCAAAATCCAGTAAAAGCCATTTTACAAACCATAAAGTGGCTAAAAAAATTTAATCTTCACTGCAAGCAACATACTTGATTGTGTGAAATCAGGATTTTTGGTAAGGTTCAATATTATAAGAAGGATCTCTGAATAATCATGACCTTTCTGGCATTTTCAGAGTAACAGGATATTGGAATATTTCACCAGTCTTATTACTTGGATTTTATTCCCACTTGGCCCAGTAAGACCAACTGAGGAGGATATGGATGCATTCTCCTGATTCATAACTTAACAAGCAGCATACAAGTGGTTGCATACCCAACATTTTCTCAATAACATGACCTATTGTTTTTAGAGCTACTCTTCTTATCAAATCACCAACTAGATAAGCATACTACTATCTACTCCAGATTCTGGGAGCTACAGACATTCTATCAGTAGTAGGAAGATAGTCATTTCAGGAATCTGGGCAGAAACATTAATGTTCCTTCCTATGATCCTTGCAAATACCTTGTTTTTTGATGTTAAAATTAGATGGCATCGATATGATTTCACTCATATGTGGAATTTAAGAAACAAAATAGATGAACATATTGGAAGGTGGGAAGAAAGGAGAGAGGGAAACAAACCATAAGCGACTATTAACTATAGAGAACAAACAGGGTTCATGGAGAGAGGTGGGTGGGGAGTGGGCTAGATGGGTGATGGGGATTAAGGAGGGCACTTGTGATGAGTGCTGGGTATTGTGTGGAAATAACCCCTGAATTCTACTCTTGAAACCAATATTGCCCTGTATGCTAACTAACTAAAATTTAAATAAAAATTAAAAAATAGATGGCATTGGCACTAGTTGAAGGGTTTTTTCCTTTGACTTTTTTGTTATCAGTTTAGTTACCTTTCTTTTGTAAAAGATTTTATTTATATATTTGAGAGAACATAAGCAGAGGGAGCAGTAGAGGGAGAGACAGGTAATCTCCTGCAGACTTCCAGCTGAGCCTCGAGCCTGATGCAGAGCTCTATCTCACCACCCTGAGATCATGACCTGAGCCAAAACCCTTAATCGACTGAGCCACCCAGGCTTCCTCAGTTATCTTTTTTCTTAAGTTTTTATCAATCTAACTTGTCTTTCTCTATTTAAGAATCAGTGCCAACTATTTTACTAAGCTTATCACTAAGAATTTCTTTCCACTGAGAAAAACATCTTTATGCTAGATTATATCCTTGATGCAAAAGTCAGTATTTCTCTTTATGTATTTAATCTCATCGACAATCCCTAATATGTTAACCTAAGTTCAAACCTTGCACAAAAATTTATATTATATGAATTAACTAATCTGGAGAGATAGCCCCTGTTATTCTGACATTGACATATAAAAACACTGTGATAGTCAAGCTGATTCTGTACATATTTCACCTTAATCTTATAATTGTTAACCTAACCTTTATTATAACTTATGATAGCTAGAATGTTGTTCACTAGTTGGCACCTAACTATCAAAATATATTAAAATACAGAATCTGGAATTGTATTAGATATGGCATTTGTCTTATTAAATGGTAATATCAGTCTTATAAAGTTATGAGTTAAACATATAGAAGATAATAAATAAACTGTCCTTAATAATCAATGATTAAATGATAACCTAGTTTAAATTTATAAAATTTATGTTACAGGAAGTTTATGTAATTTCCTTTACATTATTGTAAAAATAGTTTGCCTGAGATCCTACTCTGCATACTTAGTATTTAATTCTGTGAAAGAGTTTATTTTTAAATGACATAATAAAGTGGAGCAAATATTTTAGGATGAATATAAAAAGTGACATTAGTTCCTCTCTACCCCCTGCCGGTGATTCAGATACCCATGAATCCAATTATTTAAGCTGCCCTGAGGAAAAGGAAGCCTTTGAATAACTTAGAGTGATTTCTTTGCTTCAGAAAACACTCCTTTACTCTTTTAAATACTTAAATCATTCTATGCCTTTAACCTTTAAAACCTTATAAAGCAGAATTATCTCAGGTTCCAAGATTCTTTGATTTTATACATTCATAGAAAAGATGTGTCAATGCCCACTACTATAGAAAGTTTGGGCATCGATTTAGAAGGTTAAATAGCTTTTTCTCTGAGAGCTTAGAGGTACAATGTTTTAACATTTATGATCTTTGCAAAAATAAGATATTGAAGTGACTGTTAATGATTCCATGACATCCTGGGTAAAGGGAATCAGAGTGCACTTTTCAATTTCAGTGTATTTGACCTATTTTTGTTTAAATGCCATTTAAACACTTTTACCACTTAAACACATGTTTGCTCAAGAACTAAAGATCAACTTTTTCAAAATTTTATTAATTTTACTATAGATAAAAGAAATCTAATATTTATGTAGAATTAGTAATCTAGTTTCCTCCATGTAAAGTGAGGATAATACTAGTAGTTAACTCATGGTGCTGTGACACTTAAATGGATTACTAAAATGAAAACCACTCTCACAATAAGTTCTGTGCAGGGTTAACTTTTATCATCATCGTCATCATTGTCATTAATATATCTCTCTTGCATTATGAAACTAATCACACAGAATGAGAATGGAGTACAGAATGCCCATCTGATGTTGGCTATGGCACCTGTCCCTGACTCCTTCCCACCACTGCCTCCTTTTCATCTATATCCCATTTGTCATTGTCTAATGAGGTTAAAAAGTAGGAAAAAAACGTTTGAGGTGAGCTATGAGATTCCTGTTTCTGTGTGTTTACTCTGTTTATCTTTTCCCTCCGAACTCCACTGGCCTTTTCCTTATGTCTGGAAGGCGTCTAATATGTCTATATTTCCAGAGAAACCAATCCATCACAGTCTCTGAGATGGGCTCTCTCGTGTCTGTCCTTCACAGATGCATTTGGGGACTAGCTTTGATGAGATCAATACTTCCTCTCTATTGACAATCATGAATTTGAGGAAAGTCTGCAGATACATGGGAATAAGTGTATACTGAATTCTCAAACATACAAACATGTCGATCAAATTTTTAGGGGCATCTGTTTGTATGGCTTGCCAGTGAGATTTTCTTTCTCGCTCTTGGTACGCTTCCTCTGTTGATACCCTCGGATGAGGTTATAAATTACGCTAGGTAGTCTTCATTGTTCATGTGGTTGTTTATTCACTCATTCATTTACTCATGCATTCATTAAATATTAGTTAAGTGCAGACACCGAGGAGAAGGTGATATGCAAGGTAATATGTAGGACTTGATCTCATGGTTTACCTCATGTGGAAAAAATAATGAGGGCAGAAATAAACGTGAAATTAGGAAGTAAGAATTATTAAAAATATAAGATCTTATGAGGTAATATAATGGGAAAAATATAATGTGAAAGGGAGGCCAGAGAATGCTGCTCAGAGGTGAAATTTAAGTTGGAACCACAATATTGGATAGAAGTTAGCAGAACACAGATGGATGAGACAGTGTCCCTTGACTGAGGAATAGAAGGTCTGAAGGGTTTCCACACAGAGAAGTTCTAACTGTTGGTTACCAGATAAAAAGCTAGTGTGTGATAAAAATGAATAAGCAGGAGAAAGTTGGTTGATGAAACTGGAAAAGTAGGCTGTGATCAGCTCCAAGCCTGATAGCACGTGACCTTGTGTCTTCTTTCATGAGTACGAAAGAATCTATCAGGCATGGGATCCTTCAACTTCCTTTCACGCATACAAATCCATATGCAACATTATTTCCCTTCTGACCTCAAAGGACAAAGGCATCTCTCTCTTCTCATCAAGACTATGTCATTCTCTGTACTTCTTTCAATATTTTTTTATTTCCTCAGGGTTGCCTCTTTAACATGCTTTTTCCTCTAAACCTCTCTACCTTTAAAGACATAAGCAAAACAGTTTGTCTCTTTGAAACAGTTTGCATTTGAGACATCCCAAAAGCCAGAATATCTGGCTAACATTTTCAAGGTGCCAAGAGATCCAAAGCAGCACTAAACTAGTTAGCCATAACTACAACCAATAATGTTCTGGAGTTGGCTCTTGCCAAAGCCAACTGTTGTTGCACCCATCTCCTCTCTTTTAATCTCTGCCTTCGGTGATGTCATGTCCACAGCTTGAGATAGGCTGTGGTGGAAGTATGTTCTGGAAGAATAGAACAGAGGTTACCAAACGAGTTGCTTCCACCCCCAACACTGCCTCCTCCAAAGAGAGAGCAGTTGTTAATCGGTAGATGACTGATTATAATAGAGCACTTTCCCAAAATTGTAACTTATAGTATGAAGGGAAGCATCCCAGGCATTACCTTATTCAACTAGCTTTACGCTTGAATCTTATTTTCTTATATATTTGTAACATGAAGCTTATTTTACTGAAATTTTACTTTATATTTCAGTATCCCTATTATGAGATATATCTAGTTGTACCATAATGTATATTTTACAGCATGAACCTCTAGTTCAGTGTCCTAATGACAGACATTGCTACAACAATATAACTTATGTAGTATGAAGTTACATATAATATACAGTGACACACTTAAAGAAGGCTATTTCAGAAAATGTGTGGGTATTAAACTGAGAAACGTAAACCTTGGTTTTTGCCCGCATTACCTACCATGCTAATATTCTCCTTTCTTTCTCTGTTAAACTTATTGAAATTTCATCTATTGTAATGATCATTATATACTTACCAACTATTTATTTCTTAATGCACCCTAATTAGGTTTTTCCCTACTTGTAGAACTTGCATTAACTCTGAACTTCTGATTTCAAAATCTATCTCTGTTGTCACTGGCCCCTATTCTTTTCAGCTGATTCATTCAGCCAACCAAAAAAGATGTTGAAACCATTGATACACCATCTTACAATAATCCATAAGATGCCTTTGGTTTCTTTTAATACTCCTTTTACCTCAGGATCTCCTTCTCTTTGCACAACCCACCAACACATACACATACATACACAAACTATCAAAACAAAATCGTATCAGGGCGCCTGGGTGGCTCAGTGGGTTAAGCCTCTGCCTTCAGCTCAGGTCATGATCTCAGGGCCTGGGATTGAGCCCTGCATTGGGCTGTCTGCTCAACAGGGAGCCTGCTCCCTCTTGCGCCACCCCCCACCCTGCCTGTCTCTCTGCCTACTTGTAATCTCTGTCTGTCAAATAAATAAATAATCTTAAAACAATCATATCACTCATATTTCCAGCATGTCTCTAGTGCCACGTGCCTATCAATCTTTTTCATTCTTCCTTAAATGCACAGGAAGCCTATGCTTCCCAGAAATGTATCCCACTACTTTTCTACGAGATAAGACTGAATTCTGGCCAACTGAATATAAGTAGAAGTGACAACACCTTTTCCAACTATGACTTCTTCAGTGTCTCAAACTTTATCCCTGATATCTGATAGAAGGGAAGTACTCTCAAGTTTTTATAGCTTCCAAATGAAAACTCCCTCAAATTTTTAATTATAATGTATATGAGAACCCTGGGATCTCTATCTGAACAAGCTAAGAAATAAGCCTTTATTATAGTGAGACACTAAAATTTGGGTACCGTTTAACATAGCAGCTAATCTTTACTCCAATGTAGCAGTTGGTCCCTTGAGAAAATATTTTATTTACTTTAGTAAAAGTAACACATCTAAATTATATGACATTGGCTTAACTGTATGGTGGTTGGCAAGAGGGACACTCACACAAAAGACTGAAAGGATGGTAATGGTCTATAGAAAAAGGTTTGATAAATCTGCCTTCTCTGGAACATATGCCATATTGGCCAACATCTCTAGGGTAGAGGTAGGAAGACAGATCTTCAAGGTGTGTTTATTGGTTGGTTGTTATTGACTCTATTTGAACAGAAAGAGATGAACTCAAGGTACGGTGGGCCAGTCTGCAAGCAGAAATGAAAGGATTCAGACATTCAGAGCTTTGCAAGGTTGGAAAAAAATGACAGGTAGTAAATCCTAAAAAGTAGGAGTTGTGATTTAAAAGGGATTTTCATGGCCAGGGCCCAGGAAAAACTTCAGTAAGAAAGAAAAAGAAAAAAGAAAAGGAAAAAAAAAGGCAATTTAGGCCAAAGTTCAGGTTCGGAGTAAGGTCTTTCTCCCTATTCTTCCATATAGTCTCAGAATGGTCTCCATTAACTGGAGAGAGAACTCTAAGAGTGAGGAAGCAAAATAAAGCAGTTAAGAACAATGTCTGGGAAAGACACTTGTAGGTGATTACTGCACATAGAACTGGCCAAAATGGAATAAATCAGATGCCGACTCCATTTCTGAAGAAATTATATTGACAAATGGATCATTTTCCTTAACTCAGAAAACTTTTTTGACTATTCAAGGCTAAAAACAACCCTCATTACCTACCCTCCTGCCTTGTCCAAGCAGGACCTGGGTTCTGAAAGTTATGAAGACCCTAAAGAGGGTGTATTCTCCAACACTCATTTCAGGTGTGGCCATTAACAATAACAAAAATAAACTGAAATTACAGAAGGTAAGGAAAAGGCTACTGAGGAAATGACCAAAGGAGTTTGCTTCTCATATGGAGATTCTGGATATATTCAGGGACATCTTCTGCATCCACTATAGGAAGGAACTCTCATAGGAGACCCATGTAGAAGATTTGCCTAGAACATTCAGTTTGGACTTTTTTGGAAAACAAACAAAAAACCAGAAACATACGAACAAACAAACAAAAAAACCCAGACCATGGTTGTATTAACCACCGCTGTTTGTGGGGGAGGTGTGTGTGTATCTGCATTTTACAGCATTATAGTGGTTGGTGTGGTGTACTATCCAGATTCCTTCTTCCAGACCCTCTTAAGTCACTTGCTCTCCCATCTTCTAGGAGTGTTTGCTGACACCTATAATACATCTCTTTCTATGAATTAATTTCTACCCAAGGAAGCTGCCTTACCCCAAGGTTAAGGCCCCTGCACAGGATAGCCTTATTAAATGATTAGTCAAGGATCCGAGCACCAATCCCATTGTCTCTGTTTGGACAACTCCAAAGCATTATCCACCTCAGAATACCCTGAAATTGGCTGTGACCTCTGTGGCAACTGCATCTAAACTCCTCCCTCTGCCCCATCCTGCTTTTTTAATTTCCTTATAGTGTTGTTCCCAAGTGCACTTCCCCAAAAATGCCTGAATACAAATCTTTATGTCAGAGTCTCCTTCCAGGGAACCTGACTTAAGAGCTCATAATTTTTACTCTAACTTATCCTTAGTTCCTTATTTGTTAAACACATACCTCAACTCTACTGACATCTTGCTGTGGTCACTACCACCACCCGTATCCAAGCTACCATTCTCTCTTGGAGAAGTACACAGTCTTTTTACTGGAATTAAAAATCATCATCATCTTTTTTTTTCCCCTTCACCCTTATCCCTTTTAAAACTTCCTTCAGAAGTGTCAATTTAAGGTAGGTCATATCATGGGGTTGCTTCCACTTAAGACCCATCAAAATTTTAAATTTTACTTGGAATAAAATTCACTCCTTCTCATGGTCCAAGAAATTTGGCCTGATATGGCCCAAGCCTGTCTCTTCAACCTTATGTTTTCTACTCCTCTGTCTTCTTCATTATGCTCTAACTACCTTGAATTTTAGGTTCTCAAGTACATCAAGCCTTTTCCACCTTCAGGAATTTTCACCTGCCACTTGCTCAGCAAGAGGGTCTCTTCCTTCTCACCATATTTCACATATTATTTCCTTTGGATCTCATCAGGATGACCTTCTATGGGAACCCAACCTAAATGGTGTCCCCTTCTCTGATTTTTCTCTCTCAGTCCCTTGCTTATTTAATCCATTGATTTTTATTTTTTTTTATTGTTTTATTCATTGTCTCCTTTCATTCGTTTTTTAAAAATGTATATATCTGTACATTTGTATCTTTATCTGTACAAATATACATGTAATATATTCATTTTTAAATGTATATATACATCTTAAGTGTACATATACACTGAGGCGAGGTAGCAATATGTCACTACTATATTTTCACTAGTTCACTAGTATATTCTCAGCACCCAACACAGTGACTATATTAGTCACTCAATAAAGCTATTTCATGAAAAATACTTGAATGAAACTGGTAAAAGTCATAGTTTACCCCCTAGTTTACAAATCTAAAGTTCAAATTTCAATATTTTTCATGTATAAATTTCTTAGATACTTTTTCAAAACTCCTTTCTTCTTGGCTTATTTGACATCACTATATTATGACTGTATATTTTGGATGACTCCCTTCCATTTTACTTTGTGAACTCCTTATTTATTGCCCAAGAGATAATTTTAACACCTCTGGTCTTTTTCTTATCTCATAATCACAGAAGTTCACTTATCCTAATATCTTTAATCCTACTTATACCTGTGCTTCTAGGTACCACCTGCGTGGCAGAGACTAATGGCTTACCCACTCATTAGGAAGTTCAAGTCATGTTTTCTTTGCCTTTATTTATTTTAGAGTCTGGAAAGTCAAAATACTCAATATCCCAGTCTCTTATTGCTGGAGAAGGGGCATTTATCATGATTTTATGTAATGGGGTATAAACAGAAATCCCTGGGGAAGGAGTCTATCTCTGTCTTTCTCTTACAGGTGAACATGCACAGAGGAAAAGCAGTTTAGTTTTTGTCCTTTGTTATACTCCCTTCTCCTTTCCAGGAACAAGTACAGTCCCTGAATTTATAGCAACTAGTCTTATGGTATGAGTAAAAATACTCTCCTCTTTGTACCAGTGCAGCATGAAGATTGAAGAAGCTTGGGTCCTCAGTAGCGTTGCTGGACACCATGTCTATGTTGGACTGACAGTCTCAAGACTTTACCCAATCTGATGACCTCTACTTGTTTATACCACTCAAGTGATGGTTTTCTGTTACTCATAACTGCATGAAATACTAACATTCTCTCTCTTAAGGTACACATGAGTATATTCATCACGTATGTGGCATTTCACATG
>RCUC01088800.1:0-23725 GCA_003697995.1 Taxidea taxus jeffersonii
GAATCATTTCAGGGTTTTTTATGACATTTGGAAACATTTTTTTTTTAATCTATAACTCCTGCTTTTCATTGATGCACATTTGAAATGTAGTAGCATGTTACATTTGCTTATCCAGTTCACCTGGTTTTCCAATTGCTTTTCATATCTCATTCCCTGTAGCTTTTCATTTTTCTCCAACTGAACCTGAGAATGTCTCAGCATGAGAAACTAATGCTTATTTGGAGGTTCAGCTATTTTCTCTGGTAAATGTGGTTTTCACTTTGGTGTTTGGTTCTTCTGGCCCTGATCCAGTGGACTAAGGGATAATGAAAGGCAAAATATTAACTTGTGCCATACTTTGTACGGTATACTATTGTACCTTAATCTATTTAATAATATTTGAATATTTTTAATAGAAGTTTTGATTAACAACCTCTATAATCACTTTAAAGATCAGAATAGAGTTATAATTTAGATTGGCTTATTCTTCTGAGAACCCAATATTCTGTTTAGATCATCTGCTTTGCCTTTTTGTGTTATATATAGTTAGCTGAGTATATATAGGTTTATTTAACTCAATGCAGAGATCACGGAGTATACAGTGTGATTAAATTTAGTTTACAACATATTGACTGGCACATTAAAGGTCTTGACTGAGAACACACACACACACACACACACACACACACGGGACTTAACTATATGTTGCCCATTAGAAATTTATTTCATATATAAAGGCACAGAAAGACAAGAAAATAAAGGTCTGAGTAAAAATGAGTAACATGCCAATACCAATCAGAAGAAAACTAAAGTGGCTATTAATATCAGACAAAATAGGTTTACCAACCAAGAATACTACTATGGATAAAGTAATATTGATATTTCTGGAAGATAAACAAGTTCATTCATTGACTACATAAGTAACATAAGCCTTTATGTGCCTAAAAACAGAACAATTTCTATAAAAGGAAGAATGACAGAATTTCAAGGAAAAACACAGAAAAACATACTACAGTCAGAAATTTTAAGACTTCTCTTCCTCTCAATAATTGATAGAGCAGTTAGACAGAAAATCAAACAACTTGGCCAACATAATACAGATGGAATTCTCTTATCATCAGAATGCACATCCTTTTCAAGAGCATGGGGAATAGTTATTGAGATGGTTAAAAAATACAGCCCATAAATTGAGACTAAATATATTTAAAATAATTCACTTCATAAAAAGTAAAATCTCTGACTACAGTGGAATTAAATCACATATCCAAAAAATAGCATGGTTATTTAGCACTAAAAAGAAATGAGCTATCAAAAAATGAAGATGGGAGGAAACTTAAATGCATAACCCTAAGTGAAAGAAGTCAATCTAAAAAGTCTATATACTGTAGGATTCCAAATTTATGACATTCCGGGAAAAGCAAAACTATGAGAGAGTAAAAAGATCTGTGATTGTTAGGGGTTGAGTGGGGAGAAATGAATGGGTGAGCCACAGTGAATTTTTAGGACACTGAAAATACTCTGTATAATACCTTAATGATGAATACAAGTCGTTATATATTTGTCCAAACCCACAGAATGTACAAGAGCGAACTGTAATGTCAAGTATGGGTTTTATGGGATTATAATGTATCAAATTAGGTTTATGAATTGTAACAAATATATCACTCTGATGGGAGATGTTGATAGTGGGAGAGGCTGTGCCTGTAACAGGGCAGGGGGTATGTGAGATGTCTCTGTACTTTTCCATTATTTTTGCAGTGAATCTAAAAGGGATCTACAAAAATAAATTCTTAATAAAAAAAAAAATCCAAAATCTGACTGTGTGTCGTATAAACACACATGATACAGGTGTTTATAATGCTATTTTCCCAATTATTTATTTATTTATAAGATTTCATTTACTATTATTATTTTTTTAAAAGATTTCATTCATTTACTTGACAGAGAGAGAGAGATCACAAGTAGGCAGAGAGGCAGATAGAGAGAGGGGGAAGCAGGCTCCCCTCCGAGCAGAGAGCCCGATGCGAGGCTTGATCCTAGGACCCCGGGATCATGACCTGAACGGAAGGCAGAGGCTTTAACCCACTGAGCCACCCAGGTGCCCCTCATTTATTATTTGACAGAGAGAGAGGGAAAGAGAGAAAGCACAAGGAAGGGAAGAGGCAGAGGAAGAAGCAGAATCCCCACTGAGCAGGGAGCCCACACTGGGTTTGATTCCAGGAACCTGGGATCATGACCCGAGCTGAAGACAGACATCTAACCAACTGAGACACCCCGGCATCCTATTTTCCCAATGTTTAAAATATTTTTTTAAATTCCCAAAGAAAATACTTACATATTTTATTTAACATTGATATATTCATGTATTTTTATATTTACTTTCTTACATTTCCCAAAATAAATCCATTTTATTTTCATTACCAGAACAAATTTAAGTAATGTAAAATTTGCATAATCTTATTTCTGAGCCTACAAACATGCAAGTGGAAGCAATGATAAAGTGCTGTAACTATTATTGAATAAATTATGGTGTTGGATAAAAGATAAGACCTATGACTAATATAATTTTAAAATTTGTTTCTATTTTTACTATTTATAAAAATGTTACTGTTAATTATTCACATGGTTTAGTATAGTTGAAATAAACACAGGTATTGGTATAAGTTTCAAGAATGAGTATGGAATCTAAGAAAATATAAGTATCTTTGCAATTGAAGAAGAACATTGAGGGACTATAAGCTATAAATACTGGTCAACAGGTTTAATTCAATTTTGAAAATATTTACTAGTCATAAGTATCTGCATAGTATTTTAATATGAGAAATATTGTAAAGAAATTTCTTGAAATTCTGTATGAATATGAAAAGTAAAAAGTTAAAAAAATCTGAACAAAATTAGTTCTACAAAAAGGCTTCTAGTAAAGAATTGTTCTCTGACTTGAAATAAAGGTGGTTCTGCATAATGTTTTTCACGTAAAGGAAAACAGTAGATAGTTTTTTCATATAGCTGAAATAGTGATTTCCTTCACTGGTCTGATGAGTCATATCGCATTTTCCCATTCCCAGTATAACTGAGTGTTCGCACAACAGAAACAGGGATAGCAATATAGGAAGTCAAGAAACTAGATTTCCTTTTTTATTTTTTCCCCCTTTCTTTATTTTTTCCCCCAACTCTTCCTCTCTCTCTCAAGAACCAGAATCCCATTTCTGACTGTGTTGCTAAAGATCCCGTGAGGTCTTGGGTTTCTTAGAAGATGAACAAGCTAACCTTCACCATCTGTTATACTGCTATGTATCTGCTTTTTGATGTAATTCGTAGTTTTTAATCACACTCTCCTGATGACACAAAATAAAACAAACTGGGGAAAGATTTGAACAGCTCTTTGAATGAAGTATGGAGCACTTGAGTTAGCCAGGATGAAAAGGCCAAGATCCTTGGAGAAGGCAAGGGAATCCAGGCAAGTACATCATCCTCCACTAATTTCCCGCTCCAGACAATAGGCGATCACATGCAATAGGGGCCCAGGGTCATACTTTCTACAGTCTTGCAAAAATGGAAGATTCACACCAAGAATTATGAAGGAGATTGAACTTGAGTAGCGAAGATCATGGAGAAAGGGAACCATAATGAAGCCTGATATTTTGCATCAAACTTTGTCTCAAAGCATCTGCCGGGAACTACATTGTATGGAACAAGAGACCAAGAAGGATGGATCCGCCGAAGGGCCAGAGGACTACACAGGATTTTCAACAACCTCGCAGTGCTGAGAAGGGAGAAAACGTAAGGCCAGGTTTCTATAAAGGAAGAGGTAGCCTGGTTAACAGCCCAAGCTTTCAAATGAAATTACTGACTCCTAAAACTTAATAGTAGGATCAAACTTATAAATGCCAATGCCAGGATCAAATCATCTCAAACATTGATTGGACAAAGGTGATTTGACCCTAGATTTAGAAATAGCTAAAAGCAAATTTTATGCTTACAGGAAGAAAATAACATTCCACTGAATGTCTACAATTTTTTATATACTGAAATTTTCGTACAATGTATTAAGCAATTTTCACATTATTCCCACAGCCAGAGAGCTTTAAAGCTCATTTTCAAACCCAAGTAAAAGAACAGTAGAGCGTAGAAGAACAGTAGAGACTGAAGTCAATTATATTTACACATAGCAAAGGACACCCTTCTTTTTCTGTCAGGCTGCTAACAGGGGCAGGGGGTGTATGTTGATCTTTAATGGCAGGAAGTAGTTTGACTCACACAGTGCCTGTTGCCATACACACCAACCCCTGCCCACTTCCGCAACCTCCCTCCCATTGACATACAGTCATTTAGCTTTTTCTCAACAATTTTAAAAACCTTATCTTTATTTCATTTTTAACAGGGCATGCATGATAATGCCCAATATATGGTTATTAGTTATTTGATGTAGAACATTATTATTTTTAAGCAAACATAGTTGAAACAGTAGAGCTAAAGTTTTACAATTTATTAGCTAAGGCTTTAAATCATGCTGAGGAAAAATCAAGAAATCTCCATGTATGCCTTGATTTAGTGGTAGCCATTTTATGAGTTGGCAAGCTTTGCAACCATCTGGAATGTTAAAAGAGAGTGAGAATGAAAAAGATAAATGAAGAAAAGACTAGTGTTCTGGAAAAGTACTTTGTGACTTGAAGCATCATTGATACAGTGCCAGCAATTGTCAAATGGAATTGTTTTGTGTCACCTTGGCAGTTAAGTTGAGTGGTCGGACTTCTGGGCAGAAAATTACTTCCTTATCCTGAGCCGAACAGTAAAGGATAGGGAAAGTGTTGAAAAAATGGGAAGGGTAAAAATAATTTGTTATAAGAAATTATATTTTAACATTTAGGATCCTAGTCGGAGTGACAAGACAGACCAATGACCGATGAGGAGATAATCATACAGACACGTGACCTAATATCGAGAATGGATGTTTGCTAAATGAAAGATTTTTCTCCCACCAATGCTGACTTATTACAAGTGGAGTTCCCTTTATGATTCACTACACAATGCTGCCAATTGCACTTTCTGAATACCATTTATAAATAAAATTCTGACCTTACTATTTCAGTAGTGTTAATGAGACTAAATCAAAGATAATACCAGTTCCAGAATGGCCATACAACAAGAAATGTCAGAATGTAGAACTTTTCTGTGACATCGTCTGATTAAAAAGAAAAAGTCATTAAGAGTTTAACAACGTTTCAAGTTATGCTGGCAAGGCAGAAAATATAAATAAATAAAAGGGTTTAAATACGGAATATTTGTCATTTCCTCTTCAAAGCATCTTAACAGTAACTGAAAAAAAAGGAGACTTATCCAAAAATATTTTAATTATGTATTAGGGTATATTCATATACATGTATCCTGTCCAGCTGGATATGATCTTTCTTAATACAAGATCATAATATTTCTCATTTTTTTTTCTTTTTAAAGATTTTATTATTTATTTATTTATTTATTTGTCAGAGAGAGAGAGAAAGAGAGAGTACAAGCAGGGGGAGCAGCAGGCAGAGGGAGAAGTAGGCTCCTCACCAAGTAAGGAGCTCCATAGGACTTGATCCCAGGGCCCTGAAATCATGGACCTGAGCCAAAGGCAGATGCTTAACCAACTGAGCCACCCAGGAGTCCCAGTATTTCTCATTTCTATCACTTAAATGTCACATACTGACTTGATGTTCATGGAAAATACCTCAATTCCATGAAAAGTTGAAAGTACTATTGAAAGTACCTCAATAGTACTGCATTTGTCTTTTTTTTCTCCCCAACTATGAACAACTGAAAAGAATTCCATTTGGGAAGGTATTTATAAGAGCAGTCTTGTCTATTTGCACTTTTCTAAATACATGGGCCATTTCTGGTATAGGCTGATATTATGGAGTTCATCTCCTATTTGTCTTAGATGTACCAATAGATGTAAAAATAATTTATTGAAATTAAGGTCCTCTCTTGCTGCTATTGTATTACATTGCATTTGGGCTAATATAGCAATTTTGGTAGAGCATGCAAAGTTAATCAAACCAAACAACATTGGCGGCCACCTAATTTCCAGTGCATGCAATCTTGTCTTTCCCACACTTGGGGGCACCTGATACACAAATAAGTGCTCAACTCCAATTCAGCATCTTAGGAGCAAGCCTGAATAAGACTGGTACATAATTCTAACTTAAAATTCTTATGCCTCTCTTATCTTTGCCTCAAACTATACATACAAAATTATATAATATATATCAAATATCACCACATTAAAGGAATTTAACTCATGATCATGAACTTGGCACATTTCACCTTAGACTTAGAATCCCAAGTCTGAACATGATGCACTGGCTGGTTATTATTTCTCCAGTCTTTCCAGGGAAACCAAAGATAAATTGTAAAATAATATATTAGTAATTAAATCG
The DNA here is from genome assembly GCA_003697995.1 of Taxidea taxus jeffersonii. Classification (NCBI taxonomy): domain Eukaryota; kingdom Metazoa; phylum Chordata; class Mammalia; order Carnivora; family Mustelidae; genus Taxidea; species Taxidea taxus. The sequence goes on from RCUC01088800.1 coordinate 6,399, forward strand.
TTCCAATAAATGGCTTAATAAAAAGTCTTCAATTAATTAAAAAGATAAAGAAAAATAATAATGTAATTCTATGAGATGGGAAGCAAATACGAGTTGTAAATTTGAATATGTCAGTGCTTATATTAAACGGAAAGATTAATCATTCCATTGAAAAAACTAAACTTGTCAGTCTAGTTTAAAAATTTTAAAAATCGAACTAAATATACTAATTGTGGAAGACTTCATCCAATAACTGATAGAATAAACAAAAAAAGTCAGAAAAAATATAGAAGTTCTGAATCAATGTCGGCCTAATTTACACATGTATACACATGAGTGGGTATCTGTGTGCCTAAATACATGAAAGAGAACATAAATAAAGACAACAGAGAAAATTTTAAAAGTCACACAGTCCTTTTAAAAACGTTAATACATCTTGAGCCCTGAATAAGACTAAAATGAAGAACAAACACAAAATAGCAATATAAAGCATGAAATGAGAGAGCCACATCAAATCTTATTGACATTGCAAAGATAATAAAAGAATAGTATCTGTAATTTTCTACAATATCTATAATTATCTACAATATCATCTACAATTATCTACAATTCAGATAATGTGGATAAACTCCAAATAAAAATCTTACCAAATCTCCTTAAGAAGAAATTAAGAAAAAAATCTCACTGGCCACCCTGAAAATTGTCCCTGGGGATTTCTAGCTTTTTAGTCTTATCCGAGAGACAGCAATGGGTTTTATAATGTGCTTTTAAAGTCCTTCGTTACCCATGTTGGGGGACGTCATCAAGAAGACATGACCCTCGAGCTAGACTCAGGCAATTGGAAACTACTTACTACCTCCCCTGTACCTGAAATGCTCTCTCCACTTATCCCCCCATGCTAGGACCCGGGCTTGTGAGAGGAAGGTGTTGTTGAGAACATTTGGACTAAATACCCGGTGTAACCTTTAAGGTCTCTCAATAAACCACAAAGACTTGGTGAGTGGGTGTTGAGATTCACTCATCTTGCAGCAGCCCAGACAAGCTTCTCATGTAAGTTCCCTTGCTTGTTGAACCTGCTGCCTAGCAACCTGAAGTGGCTTCCTCTTTCCTCCATCTCTTCCTGTTCTCCTTGCTGGGACTAGTTTTAGATTTCAAGGGGGGAGTTTCTGAGGTTGCAACCCACAAAATTACAGTCTTCACTTTTGGTCTGCAGTGGCCTAACCTGTTTGACAAGGCTTACCTGATTATATAAAGGGATGCTGAGAGCTCTTTGGGTGAGCTCTCCCAAGCCAAGACTCCTCATACCAATGTGGAGGTTCACACTGGGGACACAGCATGTCACACAGAGATCATGGGTCCAAGGGTAGCTTATGCATGGGTTTTCTTTAGACTTGCAACATGTGACTGTGTTCTCTTTCTCTTGCTGCACTATATTTCTTGCCTTTACATCTCTGTGGAGTCTTGCGAGCCCTTTTAAACATTTAAACATAGGAAAAAATATACCTAGATATTGTAAAGAAATCAAATATGCAATTAAACCTTTTCAAAAAAACCCAATATGATCAAAAAGGACATAAGACATAATATGACTCCAAATTCAAATAAATTTGCTTGTGTATTCTTCCAAATATTTAAAGAAAATATAACCTCAACCATAACTAAAAAAAAAAAAAAACTTTTTCAGAAAAGAGGAAAAGCTTCCAAGTTATTTTATGGATTCAGCAACTACTCTACTAAATCTGGTAAAGATACCAAGGCAGGGAGAATTGCAAATGTTAACTAAAATAAAAAAAGTCAAGAAATCAAAGCTACTAAATATAGAAAGGATAATCCTTCCTAACCATCCAGAGCTTATGTTTGGAGTCAAAAAGTGAGTTAGAATTTAAATATGAATAATGTGATCTTTCATATTAACAGGAAGTAGGAAAAAAACATGTCAACTATTCAATAAATGGTGAAAAATCATTTTGTATAAAACACTTTCTTAATATGATAAGATGCCTAAAATATAAGTAGCATCATTTACATTGGTAAATAATGGAGAAATTTTCTTCTGAGTTATTTAATAAAACTCTCCATGTGTATCACTCATATAGAAGTGATGCCTGCCACATGGTATATTGTCAATAATTGTTAGGGCTGCAATCATTATTTTTGGTGAATAAAGTTACTATTATGTGATGGAAGTTAAAATGTTCCATTGCATGTCACTTTCATTTCAGATTTCAATATGCAGGGGGAGTTTTCTATCCCTATAATTCTTCCTGTTTACTAAAATAATCTCACCCAGAACTTCTAATGAAATTTGATCCCCTCACATTTTGTTTTTAAATTTATCCTGGATTTGGTATTCTTACGAACTCTTCACAATCAAATCTTACAAAATCTCTATACTAATTTTCCCCATGAACTTTCTGATCCATCTATATACTACCTTTATAATGATTACAAATTTCTTCCTCCAAACCCCAGAAATCCTTGATCTCTATTACTGTCTCACGACACTGCCCTAAAATGCAGTCCTGGTCTTCTCTGATCTTATAAATTCTTGAAATTCCAGATCAAGCTTCATCTGCACAGTAACACACTTTCTGACCCCTCTGACACATTTGGATCCTGCTATTGTTAGAACTAGAAAGCAAATTATCTTTATTTCACACTGCCATATGCTCTTCCATATTGTGCATTTGCATACCAATGGTTTATAGACATAACTTCATTAAAAGCTTCTAAAGGCCAAGATCATGACTCTGCTTTTTATTATCTCCCAAGATGCCTCTCTGAGTTTAACATGGTATATATTAACTGGTTGATTTTTAGAGGGGTCCCTAATAACAAACAGCTTTCTTTTTTTTCAGGGTGGGGTCTAGGATGAGGAGAATGAGATACTTGCTTTGGGCATAGAACTAAGGTGCACACCCAAAAGCCCTCATTAATTAAGACAATTAATAATGCAATAAATTTAAAAATCTCAATTAATACAAAACTTTATGAAGAAAAATATGAAATTTTTAATCTGTACAGGATCAGTATTACTGTTTTTGACTTATGTCTCTGGCTCTAGTATGGCTCAGTACAGCAATCCTTATTTTATAAGCCAAGAAAAATTTATATATCTGGGGTCTTTTCATCATTCTTGTAGTCTGTGGGTAGGGGTAAACTCAAAACTGACACGGCAGAATGACACAGGCAACCCTAGGGAATAGCTAGGTGAATTTAATGTTTAGATATTTTACACTGCTGGGAAAGGAGTTGCGGTGGTCTAGTGATCAGAACTCAGGTACTGAAGTTACCAAAACTTACTTCAAAAGAGCAACCCCTTTCCATTATTATTAAGTGGAAACTCTTGAGAAAATCTCTAACATTTAAGATATAGATTCCTTCTGTATTAAAAGAAAAAATATAATAATGTCTTTGTAGAGCTTAGGAAGATTAAAAGAAAGAAGTAATACACAGAAAATGATCACTGGAAGCAATGTAATAATCTCTAAATTACAGATATTAAGGTTTCTAAAAACCAATTATAAAATGTGTTTAAAAAGAACCCTTTAATGATCTGCAACGAATCTAAAAATATGGATGACTCCTAAGGAAAGGGAAACAAATGTGTTTTTTGGAATTTATGAACAGCTCAAGGTAAATAGAGACACTGGAATGAATCAAGAAATTTAGGGCTCCTTAAAAGGACCAGGGACATCAGGAAGTCTCCTTTGTTCCCTTCCTGGCAAAACCCTTCAAGAAGAAGGACTCACTCTCTGAAGAACAAGCTAGGGTTAGGATAAAACAGGCAGCAGGAGCAGGAAGGACACAGCTGTCTGCAGGTGTGGAAACAAGGCTGGTGTGAGGAAATGAAATGTCACTCTCTGGAGACTTGGGAAACAGGAGAAACCATTTCAGAATCCTTGAAGAATGGTGTGGGCTCTTGATACATAAACTGTATTTAAAATCTTTCTCCACAAGGAATCAGTAAGTACTTATTAGAGGCCAAAAGTAAAATAAACTAACAAATGAATAATAAATTAATCAACAAAATTTTAATTATGGAATACTGATAAAACACGATTTCTACGTCCAGGGGCTCATAATCCAATGACAGAACAAACATATTAATGATTAGAACTCAAAGAACGCTGGAAAATAACTACAATTAACTAAAATTCTTAGTATAAAGAAGTTCTAAAGAGACAGAGCATTGAATTTTTTTATTCTGATAAGCAGAGTTCAGAACCATGTAACACCAGTAGTTAGTTACCTTTAGCAGGTAAGATATGACACGGTCACAAGTTCAAAGGTGAAGGTAAGACAAACTTCCCCAAAACTTTTGCCCTCGAATCAAGTAATTACACTTCTGATACAGGAAAAAAAAATTACTACAAAACATCCTAGATTTGAAGAAGAAAAGCCCTACATATAAATACAAATGAAAATAAGTCAACCTAATTTTACATCAGTTTCATAGTATTAACACAGGAGAAAATAATTTATATCAAGTAACATAGGAAAAGGTATTCACTGTCCTTTATACCTTATATTGGATGTATTTGAATAAAAAATAAAAGGACATTTTAAATTTCACACTATAGTGCTATTTATTTATTTATTTAATTAATTTTTAAAAAAGACTTTATTTATTTGACAGACAGAGATCTCAAGTAGGCAGAGAGGCAGCAGAGAGAGGGGGAAGCAGGCTCCCTGCTAAGCAGAGAGCCCAATGCGGGGCTTGATCCCAGGACCCTGGGATCATGACCTGAGCCGAAGGCAGAGGCTTAACCCACTGAGCCACCCAGGCGCCCTGTAGTGGTATTTTTATTAGTAAACCGATATTTTGTTTTGAGGCTACCATTATATATTTCAAGATAAAACGAGTAATTAATTATGTTAATGCTGCTACAAATCAAGATATTTGGTTTAGGAGAAAATATGTAAAACTATAAAATATAACAAATAGAAACACTATAATATTAAAATTACATTGAAACTTTCAATATGAATTCATGGTTATATGATATATACTTATATAAGTTTTTAATACATAGATGTATATTTATAATGCATATTATATGTAATACATAAATGTATAAAAATAAGTACATATATTTTTAATGCTCTTATAAGCCATTTAAATATAAACATGTTTAAAAACATGTATGCATGTATATACTGTTTTTTAGCTCTGTCTTCTAAATGTCTCGGGAGCAATTTTACTTCAATAATAATGAATATCCTGAACATCAGGTGGTGGTTGCTTATACCATTCTACAGTAAATAGAATCAGACCTCCTTGGAGAATGGCTGATTCCAGAATGAAGGAAGGAGGACACGAGATGAACCTATGATATTATATTGTGCTGGAAAAAGGGCAACTTAACGATAATTTGCAGGGGCTATATACATAGGATGTAGGAATCTGCTTGAAGGGAATTCCTCTATTAAAGTTGCTAAATAATAACTATTTTATTGGATAAATATTTACTGAATTAACAAATCAATTAGTTCTTAATATTACCCACAAAAAAGGAAAAGCTAGGTAAAATCCATACATCATCATTAGAGGTAGTTATTAAATTTGTTTCTTCCTTGAAAATAAGGTAGTTAAATAATAAAATTAAACACTGATCCAGTCCCCACAGTAGAAACTCTATGTTAGTATAACCAAAAGGCATCAGTCAATGAGGGAATGAGATGATTTGGAAACCGTAATTTTATTTTACATATATGTATATATGTATATAGTTTGTTTCAAACATCAATGAATGCTTTCAAGACTGTTAGGGGAATGGGTGCTGGAGAAGAAATTTGTATAATGCCAAGCAAATACCATATGTGTTACTCACTACTCAGAAAAGGAAAAAACCAACTAGTATCAGTACCTAAATCATTGAATCCTAGCAATAGTATGGTAGGAGATCAGATGATCAAGTATTGTGAAATGCGAGGTACCACAAAGTAAGCAACCAACCACTAAGATGCATTTTAGCCAAAAACCTGAATCTACGGGGTTTTTTTTAAAGAGTTTATTTATTTATTTGACAGAGAGAAATACAGTGAGAGAGAGAACACAAGCAGGGGGAATGGGAGACAGAGAAGGCTTCCCTCAGCGCAGAGAGCCAGATGGGGGACTCGATTCCAGGACCCTGGGATCATGATTGGAGCCCAAGGAAGATGCTTAGGGACTGAGCCACCCAGGTACTCCCTGCATCTACATTTTTTAAAACACTTTATTTTTTTGAGAGAGAGTGCATGTGAGTAGGAGGAGGGGAAGAGGGGGAGGAAGAGAGAGAGACTCTTTTGCAGGTGCCACACGTTCAGCATGGAGCTCAGAACCCTACAGAGGGTTCAATCCCAGGACCCTGAGATCATGACCTGAGCTGAAATCAAGAGTCGTATGCTTACCTGACTGAGCCACTCTGAATCTACATTTTTTTAGAACTAACTTCAATTTTACAGAAAATGCTGAATATTGAAAAGGAAGATAATACCTCAAATTAGAAATATTGAGGAGTTGAAATAATCTGGCAAAAATTCTGGCATTTCTTTTCATAGATACAGAAAAAAAATCCTAAAATTTATATGAGACCAAAAAAAGGACCCCAATAGACAAAACGATCTTAAGAAAGAAAAGCCAGCCTGGAAGCGTCACATTTCCTGATTTCAAACTATACTACAAAGTTATAATGTTCAAAAGAATACAATACTGGGATAAAACAATGGAATAGAACCAAGAGTCTGGAAGTAAACTTATGCATATATAGAGCTTCGAATACTGAACGGGAGAAGTCACTCAGTAAATGATGCTGGGAAAAACTTGATATTCACAAATAAAATAAAGTTAGACCTCTATCTTACATTGCTCACAGAAGTCAACACAGATAGATTAAAAGTCAAAGTAAGTTGTGGAAATGTAAGATTCCTACAAGAAAATATAAAGACAAAGTCCTTGACATTAGCCTTGGAAATGATTTTTTGGGCATGAAATCAGAAGTGCAAGCAACAAAGCAAAAATGAACAAGTGGGACTACACCAGACTAAAAAGCTTCTGCACAAAAAGAAACAATCGACAGAACACAGAGGCAACCTATGGAATGGGAGAAAATATTTGTAAACCATATATCCAATAAGTGGTTAAGATTAAAAATAGGTAAGGGACTCATATGCCTCAGTAACAAAAAATCCCCACTCATATCCGTTTAAAGAGCATCCATTCCACACCGCAGATATTTTGACAAATTTCTTAAATATGTTCTCTGTGCATTTGGAGGCTTTATTTAATCCCTTAATTGGAAAAGTAAATGAAATGTGTCAGTTTATAATGCTGATCCTCATAACACTCATTTTTCACCTAATTTTACAAGTTGCATTTTCTTTTCTCATCTGCTCATTTGTGACTAGCAACTGAAATACACCGAATGAAGTGTATGAGACAGAAACGACAAAAATGTAGATCTTAAGTGTGTTTTTGAAGCTGTAACAGAGACGATTCTGCAAGCACATATGCACGAAATTAGGAAAGGCCGCAATATGTTTCGAGCTACTTAATCAAGTAAACACGTTTACAAAGCACAGGGCCAGCGGGTCGGCTCATTCTCTGTGAGACGCCTAAGTTATGCCGACAATCCGATCATGCGGCTGAGGAGCTGGGCTTAAGCAGGCCTTCAGGAGTCAGTAATGTTGCTGCAACATTTTACAGCATTAATGGCATCATGGAGATAAATGAGACTAATATAGTTTGAAAATGATCATCTCTCTTGTTTTAAAGAAAGATTTAAAATGTATAAATATTATGTATTTATATGCATATGTCTCATCATTCACATTATACGTCTTAGCACACTGAGCATTGCATATAAAGTAGAAGAAACCAACAGTGGTATAAAGTCTTTGTGAGATTCAACTGAACATTTTCTTAAAAAGGCTAATTAAACTGTAATAAAAAAGATTGATTTCAAATTCTAATATGACTTTTAAGAGAGAGAGAGAAAAAAACGTACATTTCTTTTTCCCAAACAATGGCTATATTCTCATAAAAATCCAAAAAATAATATATGAAAAAGTCATGAAGTGTGGGTGAACACATCAACTGAGATGATATACACAATAATATGCTTTGTAACTACATGTGATGGTAATTTAAATGCTGTCGAAATACTGGTTGTTCGAGCACTTTAAACAAATGGTTGATGAGTTTATTTCATTCCACTTTAAACAGTAACTTACATTAAACTAAAGGAGGCTTGGTATTACAGAAGTTGAAGATTATTTATTGTCAAGTGCTTTGTGTTCTATATAATTTTCTTAACATGGAAATACTTCTAATACCTGTTAAAAATTCAGTTAAAAGTTACATGATGGATATTATATTTCTTGTCACTTATTTCATTTATTAACTGATTTGTTCTTATGTTCATTTGCATAAATACAGACATTTGTTCTGAATAATTAAACAATCTATTGCCTGCAAGTGAAAGAATATAAGAGAAAAAATATAGAAAAAAGCATTGTCACGGTATAGAGTTAAAGTGATATTTCTGTCTTGTAGCTGATTAGAAGAAAGGTTAATGTGACCATTCATTTCAGGTTCTCATGTTCTTTGTTTCAGAGGCAGGGAAATGAAAACCATATATGCCCAAGGGAAAGTTTAAAAAAGTGAAAGTAATAGGGGGCACCTGGTGGCTCAGTTGGTTACACATCTGCCTTCAGCTCAGGTTGTGATCTTGGGGTCTTGGGCTCAAGCCTGCTCAGTGGGAGTCTTCCTCTCCCTCTCCCTCTGCCCCCCCCCACTTGTGCTCTCTCTCTTTTTCTTCCTCAAATAAATGAATAAAATCTTTAAAAAAGTGAAAGTAATAAGCCCCAGTGGACAGAACCGAGGTGCTATGCTGTTGATCAAGGCAGTGTGCGGCGTAAACGAGATTCATGTGACAAGTTCAGCTCTGAAAAACTGCACACTGCGAGTCAGTGAAAACTTGCCAAAACAGAAAGAGCATTTTAAGTTTTTCTGGGACAAGGACAAGGCCACTCATAGGTATCTGGTAAGCACCGTCTTACTATCCACACATCTATCCATTCAACAATCGTTACTGTGCACTTTTTTAGAAAATTAGCTCCTTTTTAAAAAAAAAATTATCTAGTTACTTATTTGAGAGAGAACAGAGGGAGAAGGAGAAGTAGACTCCCTGCTGAGCAGAGAGTCCAATGTGGGGCTCAATCCCAAGACCCCAAGATCACAACCTGAGCCAAAGACAGATGTTTAACTGAGTGAGCCACCCAGGTGGCCTGTTATTATGCACTTTTATTTAGAAAGGATTTTGGTCAGATATAGTGGAGAACACAAGGATGAATAAGACAGTTTGTATATGAGAAAACTATGCAAACATCTGTCAGTTCCTTAAGTCAGCCCAATCAAGCAAGCCTCGGTCATCTGATGAAAACAAATTAAACCAAAATAAGTGATTTTTTAAAAAACGAATTCACTTCCTTTGCTTCTGCTTTGCATAATCTTGGCCTCATTTCCCTGGCAGAGGACTTCTAGCATCCACGTTATTTTTTGATCTATTGACCATGTGGCTATCCTTGTAATTGGTCTACCTTCTTTTGGAAGACAACATTCTCACATGGTTTCTGTGTTTGTATGAACCTTTGTCTTTGGTGTCCTTTGCTGTTTCAGTTAACAATATCCTTTTTGGACCCTCTCCAGCACTTGTCTTTGGCTAGTTAAAATACCAGTCTACCAGCTACTCAATGTAATAATATAAGGGATTGGAACATCTTATTTCAGAAATCAAAGTGGATTAAAATACAAAATAAGGACGCAGATGAAAGAAAACTGCTAATGCATATACAATGAAAGAAACTAAAATTGATCTACCAAAGCATAAAATATATTTATTTATTTAAATTGGAAATACATGTATTCATTATGTCATAAATATTTTTATTCTTTATATTTTCTAAACCCTAGTCAATCTACATTAATTTTGTCATAAAGAGAAAATATATATTTTATATAGACTATAAAAGCAGCATAAAGAGTAATTGCCAATTAAAATAAAGCTGAAAGTGTTTTGGGAAGGCATATTTGAAGATTGACAATAAATATTCTAGCAATTTTTGGCAAATATCCAATAACCACAGACAAAATGTTTGGGATTAGCATGCAAAAATGGAAGCTTAAATCCAATGAAATACATAGGTGGATCTTCTGAATTTGGGGGCAATGGGGTTGTTTTTGAGATGTATGAAAACTTAAACCCATAGTCACAGAATTTCCACCATTTAGAAAATTCCTAGATCTTGCTATTTTCCCTCTCAATGTTACCCATTCCTTATGTGCCTTGATTCCTGGCATCGCTGTTAACATGCATTTGCATGAGGAGCAGATTTTTATGGTGGTATCTTAAAACTATCTACAAAGCCATTTCTCTTTATTGTTTCCTATGAAATTTTAAATCAGCATTTTGAAGAAGGAACCCTTGTGCCCCGTTAGTGGTAAGGTAAATTGATACATCCATAGTGGAAATATCATGGAGGAGCCTCAAAAAATTAAAAATAGAATTACCATATGATCCAGTAATTCCATTACTTGGTATTCACTCAATTAGTGAAAACACTAATTTGAAAATATAGATTTAAAAATATATATGCATTCCAATGATTATTGCAGCATTATTTACAATAGTCAAGATACAGAAGCAACCTAAGTATCTAGTAGACTGATGAATGGATAAGATACATATCTATATCTACATCTATCTTTATCTATATAGATATCAATCTCTCTCTCTCTCTCTCTATATATATATATATATATATACATATATATATATATATTCTTTTCTGGAATATTATCCAGTGATAAAATAAGGACAGGATTCTGCCATTTGTGACAATATGGACGGATCTTGAGGGTATTATGCTGAGTGAAATAAGTCAGACTGAGAAAGACGAATACCATATGATTTCACTCATATGTAGAATCTGAAAACAAAACAAAGCAAATGAATAAACAAACAAAAGCAGAATCAAACATGAATACAGAGAACAAATTGCTGATTTCCAGAGGTAAGGGGGCTGGAAGGATGAACAAAATGGATGAAGGGGAGTGGGAGATAAAGGCTTCCAGTTACAGAATGAGTAACTCACAGAAATAAAAGATACAGCAAAGGGAATGAAAAAAAAATGTAGTTGTCTCAATTTTTACTTCCTATTTCTTGTTGTCATGGCTTCAAGCACAAAGAATCAGAAAGAAAAGGAGAAGAATATAAAATTAACACAGGAAGGATTTAATACCTCTAGAATTCAGATATGTCTATATTTTGTTTCTGTTCTTCACTTCCCCACTCACATCTCAACTTTCTTATTACCAGAGAGTCTGTTGGTACAGTATATGTAGAGTCCGTTAAGAAATATTTATGTACAAAATCTAGGAATAATTTCTTCCCTTGTTTATCTTGTTGGATGTAATGAGTATTCAAAGATAAAAGAGTTACAATGCCATGAGGCTGCACTTCAGCCTTTGGTTAAGTTTCATACCATGTGAAATGGTCAGTTCCATTTGTTTGGGAAAGGAAAGGTCGAAGTATCTAGTGATTTTAGAGAGATGAACAAAAAAATTAATATTTGAGATTCACACAAAGGGTATAAGTATAAATTTAAAAATTTAATATCACACCAAACACATTATAGCTATATTATATATTCTATTAAATATCTTTTCTTTTAGGGTTTAGTAAAATAAGAAAGGAATAAAGGAAGGTCAGAAAGAAGGAAGGAAGGAGAAAAGGAAGGAAGGGAAGAAGGAAGGAAGGAAGGATAGTCTTTGTCATTCTTTTTAAAAAATTCTAACCAGGGGCGCCTGGGTGGCTCAGTGGGTTAAAGCCTCTGCTTTCAGCTCAGGTCATGATCCCAGGGTCCTGGGATCGAGCCCCACATCGGGTTCTCTGCTCGGCAGGGAGCCTGCTTCCTCCTCTCTCTCTCTGCCTGCCTCTCTGTCTACTTGTGATCTCTGTCTGTCAAATAAATAAATAAAAATATTTAAAAAAATTTCTAACCATATTTCTCTTCATAACTAGATTGGATTTACATACCCAAGGAGACTATAAGTTATTTCTATAATTGCTATATAGTTAACAATTAACAACACGTCTCATTGTCTTTCATTAATGAGTAGTGATTGATTGATTGATTGATTGATTCCTATGGGGAAAAATGAAGTGGCTCAGCTTCATTCTCCAAACTTGAGTGGGGTTTAGGTTTATTCCATATGTCTTCTGAACATGAGACCAGAACCCCCACCCCCTGCCCCTATACATCTAACTACAGGATACTAGAAAGTTAGTAAACCATATGATGTTTCTGAAGACCTACACTGAGAACTGGCATATTGATATTTCTGCCCTCCTTCTCTTGGCAACTGTCATTTGGCAGCCCAACATCAAAGGAAAGAGGAAGAACATTCCATATATAAAGGGAGGAGATTCAAGGTCAAATGTTGAAGAGTACACATGTGTAATTCCATTAACATTGAGGGACAATGGGGACAGTCATCCAATCTGCCACCGTTTTCTAGGGTTAGAAGAGCCATCATGGTGGGGTAAATCCAAGTTCAACGTTATTCAACAAATATGAATCAACAAACTTTTCTTCAACCCCAGTTATGTTTATGAAGAGCTTATACTGAATTGCTTTTGAAACTAATTTAATGTTTAGTTTGTCTCTAGGATAACTTTGAACGGCTTATGGGTTCAGCATTCAAACTGTATTCTTGAGCCAAGGAGACAAAAACTAAGCTGTTTGTGTGTGATGAAAGACTTTTTTGTTAACCATTAAAGTGCTTAAGTGTTCCAAATAAATGAATCTTCTTTTAATCAAAAGAATTATCTTCTAGTTGTTTTGTGTATATAACATTTATAATGAAATGCCATATACCTGGCAGGTACTTACGGACTTAATGAAAGTCTAGAACTTTTTCCTGTTAGCAGAGCAATACACATTAGTTATTATTGTAATGTGTATTATACTATATTTAATTTAAATAATTTAAAATTAAGCATCTGTATTTTACATGCAGATGTTCATGTATATTTTTTAAAAATTATTTTAGAGCACAAATATATTTGGGAATTATTATTCAAAACCATGTATGTATAAAATACATATCTTATTGTGAGGAAAAATTGTATATTACATATGTATTTGACATATCATACATGAAATATATCTTATCTATATCTCTATAAATCCACATTTATTTAAATATATATCTGTATATATTTTATTGTGAAGAAAAGTAAAACCTGGTTTGATATCTTCCACTATTTCAACTGTAAAATAATAAAAGACTGTGATCAAAGGAGAAAGATGTTTATACTTGTGTTAAATGATTAAAACTACTGAAGTTTTTTAAATTGTATGCTTTAATATTATCACTAATGTTTTATAATGATGTGGAATATTATATAATTAACTTTTATATTTAAATTTATCTGTGCTCATGAAGGTACAAATACATTTTTGGTTTGAAGTCTAACTTAACAGGCTAACAAAAAATGATGATTTCTAATATAATTGAAACACTGTCCCATGCATCAATAAAACTATTCTTAAGTTTTTACCCAGACTACTATCCACAAACTTTTAAAGATTTCAGAGTGAATCAAAAGAGTGAAGATTTGAAAATCATCTTCTTTTTGTTGTTGTTGTTGTACACCATGTTAATTTGGAGACTATGCAAATATTCCACAATGAACTGCATAGAAAGTAAAACATTAAGCTACATAGTAAGGTAAAATTAATTATAGTCAGCTCTAGGAAGCAATATTTGTGTATAACTTTTACAAAGATGGTCCTAATAGTCAAGGTGTCCTACTAACCAAGGAAAGACACATAGTCAACCTAGATTTAAAGGTCAAAAAATAGACTGCTTTTGATGGAAGGGGATGTATTTAGAGTTAATTTTGTAATCTGTCCTAATGTTGACCATATTTATTTATTTTAAAGATTTTAGCTATGTTTTATTTGAGAGAGAGAGAGTGAGCAGGAAGGAGAGGGAGAGAGAATCTGAAGCAGACTCTGTGCTGAGTGCAAAGTCTAATATGGGGCTCGATCCCATGACTGGGATCCGAGAGTCAGAGCGTTAACTGACTAAGCCAACCAGGTGCCCCAATCTTTACCATACTTATAATATTCCTGTTTCTTGTCATGTGCAAAATATGATCACTTCCATCCAGAGACTCCTGAGATTATCATCCAATTAGGGCTTCAAAATCCTAAATCTTATTTTGCATTACACTTATCATCTCTATTGGGTCCAAGTGGCAATAAAACTCCTCTGCACTGCTTCTCAGGTGTGATGTCTCTTAATCTAGAGACCAATGAACTAAGGAAAAAATGATTTTCTTTTCACACTTGTAAGTATCATGATGAGCCAAATTGTGGCTGTGATAAATTCTCATATTTTGAAAATGAGGAATGAGATGCACATGGCAGTCACTGGGTCCATAAAGATCTGAAATTCCATAGGGTGCCAGGTCAGCCTATTCAAGCTGTAGTGTATACTGCTTCACTTTGCTCTAATCTGTGGGGATAGGTCCCTAGCTCATTCCCTATGTCTTTTGACTCCACCATATGGGATCTTCCCTCTGTCTCCTGAGATATCCCATTTTCTTCCTGAAGAAACTGCCAATGTTTAAAGCTTAATAGCTTTCTCCACAAGCTTCCTGCCTGTAGAAGTTTGACAACCCCAAGGGCATTATGGAATTTGAGCAATTTAATTCCTTTCCAATGACAGTCACCACATGTCCCTTAAAAACTTGTGAGAATATTACCTTTAAGCTTATAGTACATTTATTAGGGGAAACAACGAAAAAAAAATCTACAGTTATTTCTGAGATAGACCTTTCTATATTTTGTGTTTCAGCTCTATGTAAGACCTGTTGTTCTAGCTGAATGGGTATATGGGGCATCACATTAAACCTTTTAAAGGCATTAATACAGAGCATTATAACCAGGCCTTTGATATTAACTGTGGTGTCAGGAGTCCTTTTACTTTGAGAATCTTACAGTAGTTTGGAGACTAGGTGTAAGTAAGAATTTGTTTTCCATCCCAATAACTTTAACAATTTCTTCTATGGTTCACCTTTCTCCTAAAGTTCTTTATTATATGAAGCTCATAATATTCAGTCAACACTTTCAATATTCTGTCTGGGGATCTCTTTGGAAAAAATTCACATGTATTAGGCCAAGTAACTGCAGGTTACAATTCTGCCAATTATTTCACAACTACAAATACATTGTCATTTCCCCCCCTCTTTTCAGTAATTTCTGCACAATTTCTCTAGCCTTTTCCAGCCATATGTTTGGTGATTTTTTATTTTTTGATTACCACTCAATTCCAAATCCATTGCCATATGTTTTAAGATTTGTAAAGACAAATACCCATTTATAGATAACAATTTTTGTATCAGGTAATTTTTTTTTGTAAGCCATCCCTAAGCTTAAAACTTATAAGAGCAATGTTATATCAATTTTTTTTAGGTAAAAGAGTCTGTGGTCACTCTGGTTTGTTCAGCTTTGTTGTTCTCTGCTGGACTTCCTTATTGCCTCCAAGGTGAGCGAGTGGTGAACTGAAAGCTGCTGTCTGGTGTTAGGCAGGCTAACTGGTTTAACCAGGACAGCTTATTATCTGTTCCAGATGATCTCAGTGTCTAGAAGTCTAGCCCGGCCTTATTAATATGTTTGTCTTATGGTTCAACAGAGCAGTGGCTGAGTAAACTCATTTCCAAACACTTTTCAAGCCTTTGTGCTCTTCACAGGTGGTAATAAATGTTCTATAAGCCACTGAAAATCATCGCATGTAAGTCACCACATAAGCCACTTAGATTCATGGGGTAGAGTCACAGCTTACACATTTCAAAGGGAGGGGAAGTATTTATGATCATTTCAACTCTAGCAATACAAGTTTCTGCTTGCTCTCCTGTTCTTCTGCCATCAGGAGGTGAAAAGTTTCTCCCGGGTAATGGCTAGTCTACTAGGCTCAGCCTTAAGAGGGACTGTATGTTCCTATTTGCCTTCCTGCACTTCTTTTATCCCCACAAGAAAAGCCTTCTCCATGTAGCTCCTGTCTGTCCCCTTTCATGGACTTCAGAATGAAAAACATGTGGAGAATCTCTTACCCAACATGTAGTGAGAATCAGCCTGCCTACTTCTGCAACTTGAAGCACATCACCCAGCCTCAGTCCTTCTACAAAACCAGACACACGTGTGTCAGTAAAAATAATTGCTATTCTATGCCATTGAATTTGGAGTTTTCAAATGAATCAATAAAAGGCTATACATGTACCACCACAGAACTTGACTAAAGACTTGACCTGTGCTCCCTGGGTTTATTTCCTTAGATGAACTTACAATGTTCATAATGTTTACCTACTATTTATCTGTATGAACAAATACATTTTCCTTTTTATGCTTCAGTGATAAGAACTGCATGTCATGTTAGGAACAAAGGGAATCAATGTTTTTTTTACTGCTATAACTCTCCATGATGAATGAGGAACCTGTGGCTGAATCATTTTTTTTTTCTTTTTGGGGTGAGCAGGATATGTCCAAAGAATTCTGGAAATATAAGCTTAATATTTGTACAACCAGGGACGCCTGGGTGGCTCAGTTGGTTAAGCGGCTGCCTCCGGCTCAGGTCGTGATCCCAGCATCCTGGGATCGAGTCCCACATCGGGCTCCTGCTCAGCAGGGAGCCTGCTTCTCCCTCTGCCTCTGCCTGCCTCTCGGTCTGCCTGTGCTCACTCTCTCTGATAAATAAATAAATTAAAAAAAATATTTGTACAACCAGATACCCGCTAATGAATGCAAGGTCACATCTAAATAGTAAATGGGACATTTGGGGACCAATATTAAAAAGATGTATTTTTTAATTCAATTTGTGCATAGTGATTTTGTTAAAAAGTTGTTTCAGGCTTTCTGTCTGGGTATTTGTTTTTTTTAAATTTTTTTATTTTTTAAAGATTATTTATTTATTTATTTGACAGACAGAGATCACAAGTAGGCAGAGAGGCAGGCAGAGAGAGAAAGGAAGGCAGGCTTCCTGCTGAGCAGAGAGCCCGGGCTCAATCCCAGGACCCTGGGATCATGACCTGAGCCAAAGGCAGAGGCTTTAACCCACTGAGCCACGCAGGAACCCCGCTGTCTGGGTATTTGTTAACAAGATTTTATAGCAATCCTTGAAATCAGGACTTTTTCATACAACAAAAATTCTGTTGAAATTGATTTAGCGGATACTATGGAATGAACGGTGCTGAATTCAAGCGTTACCTTCAGTACAATCCCTACACACACACGCACCG
>RCUC01088801.1:0-10716 GCA_003697995.1 Taxidea taxus jeffersonii
AAAAAAAAAAAATCTTCAAAAGAGTAACAGTAGAATTTTTCAAATATCTCTTCTTTATCTCCCAACATATCATTAAGCTTTGGATTCACAGAAGCAAAATGGCCTTAGATGATGAAGATATAGATTATGGACTGAGGGCTACATAATTAAACATGTAAGATATCAAGGTAAAGTACCAGAATACATAAAGAGGATAATTTCTTTAGTCAGCAAATGGGCAATAACAGGAAAAGAATTTTTGTCTTGGGATAGTGAGCAGTTGTATAAACATATGATGCAAAGGCTTTTTCAAATAGACATAACATTGCCATATGTTCCATCCGAAAACTGCAGAGGGACTTGGGAAAATCAGAATGATTTAAGATCGCCTATACACATCTCTGCCACCATTTGGTTAGCTGAGCCCAAGCAGCTAAAAGTAAGGAGTGTAGTTAAATAGGGACACATTGAGAGACCATAGTGTGCCCCAGAGATCTTTGTGTTAAGATAAAGAAAGCCATCAAACATCACGGACAAACTGCTGCTTCCCTTAAGATATGGTGAAGCGTGTGTACTACCTCTGGTCGCCCAGTTTCACTGGAGCCCATGGAAGACTTTCCTCCAGATTCAGGTCAGAGACTGCTTAACATGACAAGGAAGGTTTAGACTGTGGGGAACATATGGATTTGCCCTTCTTCAGTACTTAGCTATGAGAAAGAGACAACGCTGCTAGGGTGTCAAAAGACCAGTAAAGTAAACAGATCCCTCTACATAAAGGAAAGGCAGCCTACAAAGCAAGCACAATGGAAACAATAGCACCTCAATGCCAAGTACAGGCTGTGCCTGCACAATATCAAATCAACCAATCGAAGGGTGAAAAATTCAACACGCACAAATGTTTTGTCTACGTAACATAGCCTGTGTGCTTGCTTTCTTTTTGTAACTGCAGTGAACAATGGTTTTGGTATCATGTAGGCACAGACCCTGTGCAAATAATTGGCACCCAAAGACAAGTCATTGAATTGGTTGATAGACCACTACTCTCCATTTCATTGACTAAGGTGGGGGAAATGAGATTGTTGTAGGAAGCAAACTATATGACCAGCGGTGGCAGTCTGCTCCATAGAGCTGACTTCATTATCCTCAACAGGGTCCAATTAAATCCAGGAAGGTGACCAGCCATGATCCTTCTGGAATTTGTTTTTCCTTCATCCAGAGGATCAGATTTATTAATACACAGATATTTTTATTGTCCAGTCCGTTAATAAAGAGGATAGGTGGGAACTTTTTCTGGCCAAAATTAATCGGATTGCACTTAAAACTTCAATTTAGCTGATCATTACTTAAACATTCATTTAAATTTGCTTCTCTTGCTGTCAATAGTCTTTTCTCTAGAATAAAAATTTGTGTCATTTGAGGGATGCCTGGGTGGCTCAGTTGGTTAAGCGGCTGCCTTCGGCTCAGGTCATGATCCCAGCGTCCTGGGATCGAGTCCCACATCGGGCTCCTTGCTCGGCAGGGAGCCTGCTTCTCCCTCTGCCTCTGCCTGCCACTCTGTCTGCCTGTGCTCGCTCTCTCCCTCTCTCTCTGACAAATAAATAAATAAAATATTTAAAAAAAAAATTTGTGTCATTTGAAACTACCCAACCATAAAGACATAAATAACTCTAGAGTGAGCCAGAATCAAACAGAGTTGCTCAAATTTATGTCCCTGAAACTTATTCCTATATGCATGCATGTTCTTGTTAATAATCATTCTGCATGGCACCTGATGGGCTCCCAATTTAAGTCTTTCTTCAGTTATGGAATTCCTTAGAATAATTTCTTCCTGTATGGACTCCCTTCCTGCCCCACCATCCCAGTTCTAGTTGCCTTGTAAGTCCTACTCAGCAAATGGTGAAACCTCCAAATCTCCCCTTCCTATCTCTGAAATTTCAAACTTCATATCATTGGGCTACATTCAGAGAAAGAATACCTCCCCTCACTTAAATTAATTGATTCATTCATCAAGGGCATCCAATATGCTCTTCAACCCACTTAGTGAATTTTTTATTTCAACAATCACCATTTTCATTGCTAAGAAATTATAACTGCCAGATCTTGTTTCTTAAGTACTTCTTGTTGTTTAATAATCTCCTATTCATATAGGAGATGCTATATGAATGATATTCATATAGCATGTTTGCAAAAAATTCCTTTATCCCTCTGGTTATATTATGTATTCTTAAAGTCATTTTTGGGTCATTTATATTATTTCTTGTCTTTCTGGTATGAAAATTTTCCGTATGTGATAATAATAGTCTCTCATTGTGGCCATCAACAGATAGTACATAATTCTTGGTTACCCAGTCTTAGCTCAGGTTTCCTCAAAACAGAACTACAGAAATTGGTGTAAGAAATTTATTTTAAAGAAATCCTAAGAAACCCAGCGAAGGAGCAAAGTGAGATAGACAAACAGGAAAGGCCAATGTAAGGGATTATTTGTTCTGTTCACCCAGGATCTCTGAGAAGCATAAAGAATCTTCCTAGAATACTTTGCTAAAGGACTTCCAACCCCCATTAGTTGAAGGCTGCCCCTGGGACTGCTGACACCCTCATACTTTTGGACTGTGTTTGCCTATGGGCCAAAAGGTTTCCCTTAGTTTGGGAGAAGGACCTGGAGCATAAAGCAGAAAAGATATGCACTTAAGGTTGGATTTGCTTAATGTCTATCTAAACATGCATGCAATTATACAAGGCTGTTGCTGCTGAAATTGTGGACAAGGATCTCCTGCAAGCACTCTGTAGAAGAAGTCTCCAGAATGTATCCTGAGTTGTGATAATTCCTGCTAGAGTGACCTTCCTGCAGGAGTGAACTTTGAGCAGTGACATTAACCTAGCCTATTATCAGCAGCATCTGATTTGCCCTGGCAGTGAGGGTAGCCCATCCACTGCCATCTTTTTAGGGTGCCTCTTTTTTTCTGGCTTCCAGACAGTTCTCATTCTTATTTTTAGGAATGGCTATGAATATTTTTTTGAAAGGTTTTCTATAATGTTTTCTAGGAGAGAAAGATCTCCACCTGTGTTCAGCCATCTGCCTAAATTAGACTCTTCTGTTATCTGTCTTAAAGCATCACTTGCAAGATCACCAAGATTCCCCTATTTTCCAGTAATTTTGGATTTAAAGATTATACCCACATTCACAACATCTATTTCTATATGGTTTCACCAATGCTGACCTCCTCTCTGCTATCATTCCACTCAAATTCAAAATGCTAATTATTGGAGGTGAGGCCCTGATCCTCTGAGGTCTGTCTGGGTCAGTCCATTTGAAATATTCTACAACTAGTGTCCTAGAAAAGTTCATCTAGTAAATATTTGATGTCATACTCTCTTTCCATTACAGAAGATTGCTTTGCTTTATCATGTCATATTAGTTTTCTAGGGCTGTCATAACAACATTTCACAGACTAAGTGGCTTAAACAACAGAAATTTATTTTCTTACTATTCTGGAGACTGGAAGTCTGAGGTCAGGGTGGTGGCAACATTGGTTTCTCCTGAGGCCTCCCTGCTTGGCTTGTACCTTCTTGCTATATCTTCTCATGATCTTATCTCCATACCTGTCTGTGTCAAATCCCATCTTCCTATAAGGACACCAGTAACATTGGATTAGGGCTCACCCTAATGACCACATTTTAATTTAATTACTTCTTTAAAAACCCTCTCTCAAAATATAATCACATTCTGAGGTTGTAAAGAGTAGATTTCACCCTATGAATGGGGGGTGGGAGGAGACACAATACAGCCCAGAACACATGTCCATTAAAAATTCTTCAGATTAAAAAAAAAAAAAAGAATTCTTCAGATTCCCCTCAATATTGTTCAAATGGAATGAACATTATTCCAGTCTCCATGCACTTCAAATAGAAGGAGTTACCATTGCTATAGACTTTTAAATCATGGGGGTTTTTTCTCTAATTTTTACTAGAAAAACATTTCAGCTAATAATCTCTTTGAATGTGCAGAAAGGAACACAAGGCCATATGATAAACCAACAAGACAAAATCTTTAGGACAAAGCTATATATAGCAAAACCTACTTAATATAAGATTCCACAACTTATGTGAGAAGATAAACTAAGTCATAGAATCATTTTAATTAATTTCTTTTTAAACCAATATGTAGATATCATTAAATAAGTAATCAAACAGTTCAAAGGGATCTTGAATGTAAAGAAAGTCTTCCTCCCACCTCCATCCTCCGTTCCTAGCTGTCCTTCCCAGAGGCAACCACTATTATCTGTTTCTTAATTATGACTCCAGAGATACTCTATGGGAATGCAAACATGTATATTAATGCATCCTTTTCGCTTTATATGGTTGAGGTATACTTTACATATATTTTGTATTGTGGCTTTCCACTTAACAGTCTTCATGATTACTCCATCTCACAAAAGAGATGTACCTAATTATTTTCAAAGGCCAAATAATTTTTTGTCATATGGGTGTACAAGTATAAATAATATTTTAGCCATACCTACTGATGGCCATTTAGCTTGTTCTGGCCTTTTATTGTGATCAATAAGGCCGTAATGAGTAACCTTCTTTATACAACTTTGCACAAAAGTACAAGTACACTTGAGGGATAAATTTCCACCCATAGAATTGCAGGTTCAAATGTTATGTGTATTTTTACCTTTGAAATACATGGAGAAATTTCCCTCCAAAGAGTCTGCATCAATCTGGAATCTTACAAACAATGTATATGGATATTTGTTTCCTTATTCCATGTTAATAGAGATTATTATCAAACTTTCAAGGTAACTTGTCAGTTTGGTAGGTGAACTAGTGGTACATCATTATTTTTCTAATTTGCATTTCTTTAATTATGGGTGAGGTGGAGAACCTTTCATCATTACACTTAAGAACATTTGGATTTGTGGAGGAGGAGTCAAGATGGCGGAGAAGTAGCAGGTTGAGACGACATCAGGTAGCAGGAGATCAGCTAGATAGCTTATCAAACCATTCCAAACACCTACAAATCCAACAGGAGATCGAAGAGAAGAAGAGCAGCAACTCTAGAAACAGAAAACTGACCACTTTCTGAAAGACAGGACTAGTGGAAAAGTGAATCCAAAGTGATGGGAAGATAGACCATGAGAGGAGGGGCTGGCTCCCAGCAAGCAGCAGAGCAACAGTGCATAAAATCAGGACTTTTAAAAGTCTGCTACATGGAGGGACATCACTCCAGAGATTAAGCCGGGGTGAAGCCCACACAGGAACAGCATGGCCTCAGGTCTCGCAGGGTCACAGAAGGATCGAGGGTGTCAGAGTGTCACGGAGCTCACAGGTATTAGAGCGGGGAAGCCAGTTATGGAGACGGAGCTGAGGAATGAGCTCTCAACTCAGGGTTACCTTAAATTGTGATCCATGGCACAGGACACTGCTCTGTGAGCAGGGACCTCATGAGATCTGGGGAGACCCCCCCTAGAAGAGCACAGGGATCTGTGGGGTTCAGAGACTCCAGGCAGGTCTGTGTGCCAGAGACAGAGAAGCTTGGTCACAGGCTCGGTGAGCTCAGAGTGCGGCTGGAGGCCAGGGCAACAGGAGTGATTGAGTGCTTTTCACTGAGGGCACACTGAGGAGTGGGGCCTTGTCCTCAGCACCTCTGGGACGGAGATTGGGGAGCCACCATTTTCATTCCTGTCCTCCGGAACTCTACGGATAGCGTTCAGCGAACAAAAGCTCCCGAAAGCGAACCCAAGCGGATTACTTAGCCCAGCCCCTGGTAAGGGCGGTGCAATTCCACCTGGGGCAAAGACACTTGAGATTCACTACAACAGGCCCCTCCCCCAGAAGATCAACAAGAAATCCAGCCAAGACCAAGTTCACTTACTAAGGAGAACAGTGGAATTCCAAAGGAGGAGAAAGCAAAGCATGGAATTCATGGCTTTCTCCCCATGATTCTTTAGTCTTGCAAAGTTAATTAATTTTTTTTATTTTATTTTTGTCTTCTGCTAAATTTTTTTTAACTTTTACCTTTTCCTCTTTTATCGTTTTTTAACTAGTTTATCTTAACAATAACTTTCATTAAAAAAATCTTTTTGAACCTTCATTATTATGGTCATATTTTATCCTTCCTTGTATCTAACTTTATTTTTTGTATACACATAGAGTTTTTTCCTCTAAAAAAATTTGAGGTACAATTCTTCTAATAGATCAAAATATACCCTAAATCTAGCACAGGGCTTTGTTCTAGTCTCCAGCCTGAGCAAATTCTCTCCACTTTCTTTTTCTTTATTCTCCCAACTAACTTATCTTATCAACTCCTTTTTTAGAAATTAAAAAAAAAATTCTCATCTTTATAGTCATATTCCATCCCTTCGTTGTGTTTATGCTTATATATGTTTTTCATTCTTTAAAATTTGGGGGGTAGTTTCTTCTAAGAAACCAAAATACTCCCAAAATTAAGTGGGTGACCCTGTTCCAGTCACCAGTCTAATTAATATATATATTTTTTTCTTTTTTACATTTTTTATTTATTTGTTTTCTTTTTCTAATTTTTTTTTCTGAACCTCTTTTTACACCGTTTCTTCCCCCCATGATTTGGGGTCTCTTCTGATTTGGTTAAAGTACATTTTCTTGGGGTCTTTGCCACCCTTTTAGTATTTTATTTGCTCCTTCATATATTCTTACCTGGATAAAATGACAAGCAGAAAAACTCACCACAAAAAAAAGGAAAAAGAGGCAGTACCAAAGGCTAGGGACCTAATCAATATGGACATTGGTAATATGTCAGATCTAGAGTTCAGAATGATGATTCTCAAGGTGCTAGCCAGGCTCAAAAAAGGTATGGAAGATATTAGAGAAACCCTGTCTGGAGAAATAAAAGCCCTTTCTGGAGAAATAAAAGAACTAAAATCTAATCAAGTTGAAATCAAAAAAGCTATTAATAAAGTGCAATCAAATATGGAGAATCTTACTGCTAGGATAAATGAGGCAGAAGAGAGAATTAGTGATATAGAAGACCAAATGACAGAGAATAAAGAAGCTGAGCAAAAGAGAGACAAACAACTACCGGACCACAATGGGAGAAATCAAGAGATAAGTGATACCATACGACGAAACAACAATAATTGGGATTCCAGGAGAAGAAGAAAGAGAAAGGGGAGCAGAAGGTATATTGGAGAGAATCATTGTAGAGAATTTCCCTAATAGGGCAAAATGAACAAGCATCAAAATCCAGGAGGCCCAGAGAATTCCCCTCAAAATCAATAAGAATAGGTTCATACCTCGTCATCTAATAGTAAAATTCACAAGTCTTCCTGACAAAGAGAAAATCCTAAAAGCAGCCCAGGACAAAAAATCTGTAACATACAATGGTAGAAATATTAGATTGGCAGCAGACTTATCCACAGAGATCTGGCAGGCCAGAAAAAACTGGCTTGACATATTCAGAGCACTAAACAAGAAAAACATGCAGCCAAGGATACTATATCAAGCTAGGCTATCATTGAAAATAGAAGGAGAGATAAAAAGCATCCAGGACAAACAAAAACTAAAAGAATTTGTAAAAACCAAACCAGCTCTACAGGAAATATTGAAAGGGGTCCTCTATACAAAGAGAGAGCCTAAAAGTAGTAGATCAGAAAGGAACAGAGACAATATACAGTAATAGTCACCTTACAGACAATACAATGGCACTAAATTCATATCTTTCAATAGTTATCCTGAATGTAAATGGGCTAAGTGCCCCAATCAAAAGACACAGGGTATCAGAATAGATAAAAAAAAAAAAAAAACCCATCAACATGCTGTCTACAAGAAACTCATTTTAGACCCAAAGACACCTCCAGATTTAAAGTGAGGGGGTGGAGAACAATTTACCATATTAATGGATAGCAAAAGAAAGCTGGGATGGCAATCCTTATATCAGATTAGATCTTAAGCCAAAGACTATAGTAAGAGATGAGGAAGGACACTATATCATAGTAAAACGGTCTGTCCAACAAGAAGATCTAACAATTTTAAATATCTATGCCCCGAACATGGGAGCAGCCAACTATACAAACCAATTAATAACAAAATCAAAGAAACATATTGACAGTAATACAATAATAGTGGGGGACTTTAACACGCCCCTCACTGAAATGGACAGATCATCCAAGCAAAAGATCAATAAGGAAATAAAGGCCTTAAATGACACTCTGGACCAGATGGACATCACAGATATATTCAGAACATTCCATCCCAAAGCAAAAGAATACACATCATTCTCCAGTGCCCATGAAACATTCTCCAGAATAGATCACATCCTGGGTCATAAATCAGGTCTCAACTGGTATCAAAGATTGGGACCATTCCCTGCATATTTTCAGACCACAGTGCTCTGAAGCTAGAACTCAATCACAAGAAGAAATTTGGAAAGAACCCAAATACATGGAGACTCAACAGCATCCTTCTAAAGAATGAATGGGTCAACCAGGAAATTAAAGAAGAATTGAAAAAACCATGGAAACAAATGATAATGAAAACACAACGGTTCAAAATCTGTGAGACACAGCAAAGGCAGTCCTGAGAGGAAGGTATATAGTGATACAAGCCTTTCTCAAGAAACAAGAAAGGTCTCAAATACACAACTTAACCCTACACCTAAAGGAGCTGGAGAAAGAACAACAAAGAAAGCCTAAACCCAGCAGGAGAAGAGAAATAATAAAGATCAGAGCAGAAATCAATGAAATAGAAACCAAAAGAACAGTAGAACAAATCAAAGAAACTAGGAGCTGGTTCTTTGAAAAAATTAATAAGATTGATAAACCCCTGGCCAGACTTATCAAAAAGAAAAGAGAAAGGACCCAAATTAATAAAATCATGAATGAAAGAGGAGAGATCATAACCAACACCAAAGAAATACAAACAATTATAAGAACATATTATGAGCAACTCTACTCCAGTATATTTGGCAATCTGGAAGAAATGGATGCATTCCTAGAGCCATATAAACTACCACAACTGAACCAGGAAGAAATAGAAAACATGAACAGACCCATAACCAGTGAGGAGATTGAAACAGTCATCAAAAATCTCCAAACAAACAAAAGCCCAGGGCCAGACGGCTTCCCTGGGGAATTCTACCAAACATTTAAGTAAGAATTAATTCCTATTCTCCTGAAACTGTTCCAAAAAATAGAAATGGAAGGAAAACTTCCAAACTCATTTTATGAGGCCAGCATCACCTTGATTCTAAAACCAGACAAGGATCCCATCAAAAAAGATAATTACAGACCAATCTCCTTGATGAACACAGATGCGAAAATTCTCACCAAAATACTAGCCAATAGGATCCAACAGTACATTAAAAGGATTATTCACCATGACCAGGTGGGATTTATTCCTGGGCTGCAAGGTTGGCTCAACATTCACAAATCAATGTGATACAATACATTAATAAAAGAAAGAACAAGAACCATATGATACTCTCAATAGATGCTAAAAAATCATTTGACAAGGTACAGCATTCATTCCTGATCAAAACTCTTCAAAGTTTAGGGATAGAGGACACATACCTCAATATCATCAAAGCCATCTATGAAAAACCCACCACAAATATTCTCAGTGGAGAAAAACTGAGAGCTTTTCCGCTAAGGTCAGGAACACAGCAGGGATGTCCATTATGACCACTGCTTTTCAACATAGTACTAGAAGTCCTAGCCTCAGCAATCAGACAACAAAAAGAAATTAAAGGCATCCAAATCAGGGCGCCTGGGTGGCTCAGTTGGTTAAGCGACTGCCTTCAGCTCAGGTCATGATCCTGGAGTCCCAGGATCGAGTCCCGCATTGGGATCCTGGCACCTCGGGGAGTCTGCTTCTCCCTCTGAACTCCTCACTCATGCTCTCTCTCACTGTCTCTCTCTCAAATAAATAAATAAAATATTTTTTTTTAAAAAAAGCATCCAAATCAGCAAAGAAGAAGTCAAACTCTCACTCTTTGCATATGATATGACACTATATGTGGAAAACCCAAAAGACTCCACTCCAAATCTGTTAAAACTTGTACAGGAATTCAGTAAAGTGTCAGGATATAAAATCAATGCACAGAAATTAGTTGCATTTCTTTACACCAACAACAAGACAGAAGAAAGAGAAATTAAGGGGTCAATCCCATTTACAATTGCACCCCAAACCATAAGATACCTAGGAATAAAACTAACCAAAGACGCAAAGAATCTGTACTTAGAAAACTATAAAAGTACTCATGAAACAAATTGAGGAAGACACAGGAAATGGAAAAACACTCCATGCTCATGGATTGGAAGAACAAATATTGTGAAAACATCTATGCTACCTAAAGCAATCTACACATTTATGCAGTCCCTATCAAAATCCCATCTATTTTTTTCAAAGAAATGGAACAAATAATCCCAAAATTTATATGGAACCAGAAAAGACCTCGAATAGCCAGAGGAATTTTGAAAAAGAAAGCAAAAGTTGGTGGCATCACAATTCCAGACTTCAAGCTCTATTACAAAGCTGTCATCATCAAGACAGTATGGTACTGGCACAAAAACAGACACATTGACCAATGGAACAGAATAGAGAGCCCAGAAATAGACCCTCAACTCTATGGTCAACTAATTTTCGACAAAGCAGAAAAGAATGTCCAATGCAAAAGAGACAGTCACTTCAACAAATGGTGTTGGGAAAACTGGACAGCCACATGCAGAAGCATGAAACTGGACCATTTCCTTATACCACACA
>RCUC01088802.1:0-10709 GCA_003697995.1 Taxidea taxus jeffersonii
TTCTCAGCTTCCTTGAAGATAAAGAACGTCTACAGAAACCTACAACTAACATCACACTTAATGGTGAGAACTAGAAGCTTTTCCACTAAGATCAGGATTAAGGCAAGGATGTCCCTTTTCACCACTCCTTTTCTCTGGACACCACTCTGGGAGTTCTTGCTAATGCACTAAGGTGAGAAAAGGAAAAAGAACATAAACAAATTGGGAAGGAAGAAATAAAACTGTTTTGTTCACAAAGTGATTGATATGTAGAAAATCTGAAACAATCAACAGAGAAACTTCTGAAACTGTCAAGCAATTAAATAGCAGATACGAGATTTACATAAAAAAGCCCATCGCTTCCCTATATGCCAGCAATGAAGAAGTGGAATTTGAAATAAAGCAAGATTCTAAGTGGCTATGCAATTATCCCAATGTCATTTATTTACTTATTATTTTCCACACTGATTTGGAATGATGCCTGCATCATACACAAAATTTTCCTACACATTTTCAATTTTTAGGTTCTCAATACTGTTCCATTTAAGTGTAGATTTCTGCATAAGATACCAAACTGTATTTATCATTGTAACTTTATGATTAAGTATCTAACTAGGTCAGTGTAGTAGTTACCTATTGCTGCATAGCAAATTACCCCAAAATGTAGCTGAATGACCTGAGCTGAAACCAAGAGTCGGACATTCAACCGACTGAGCTGCCCAGGCACCCCTAGAAAAGTCTTCTGAAATGAAGGAAAGTAATATATAGGAAAACTATTTTACACATTTTATTATTTAGATTGAGGTATAAATGTGCTATGCTGTTTCCAAACTACATTCCCCAAATGCTTTGAACCAAAACTTGCTACATAAAAAAACTTCCCAGAATTTTAGTTTAAATATCTCATCTCTGCATTGCTTTGAAAGAACTTGCAACAGAGTCTAACTTCCAGATGGCAGCCTGACTTTTTCCTTACTTAACACTTCAGGCAAAATGTTCAAGGGGGACTTTTCATAGTACTTTAGACATGTCACTTCCCAAAGAATTTACTCCCTAAAAAGCTTTGGATCAGAATCACACATGTAAAGATGCATAAGAACAGAATCCTCTGCAAACCCAGAATACAGGCCACAGCACAAAGACAATATAACCTAACAGAAGAAGGAAAGACAAAGAATGAGAGACTCAGCTCTCAGGGGAATGCTATATCCTTTGCCAGGAACTGGCACCCATTCTTTTAACAACAGCTGTTAACAATCTTGAGCATTGGAAGTTTCAGATTTCTGTATCCTGGAAATGCATAGGAGTAGCAATCTGGTGGGAAGAAGAAGCTACAGGACTTTTCTAAACTTCATGTTACTTCTGCATTGTAAGCATGCTGTTTTTACTTAGATTGCACACTACACAATGATAAAAATAATGTGTTTTCTAAAGATGCTTTTATTTGTAAGTCATAAACTTTTCTCTTTTTATATATTATGATTCCAAAGGAGGGTTGCGGGGTAGGGGGAGCTAAAGCTCTCCTAGGCCATTCCTTCATACATAGCATTACCAAGACTATAAAGTAGCACTGTTCTACACTGTATACAAGTTTAAAAGGGTATAATTCTTACCTTCAAAAAAGCACAGTCCAAAGGTGCAAGCAAACAGGTGCAGAGAAAATGCAAAGAGTGAATCAAACAAGACGAGTGGGGTAACTGTTGATTATAAATATAGTACACAATACTCAACCTCCGGGATGCAAATGAAAACACTGATATTGAGGGCTAAGCTGATTTTAAACTTTGCCTTAACACTGTGGTAATGATAGCAAAATATTCCTGTGCAGTGGGGCACCTGTCTTTTTCTAACACATCCGGTGATGGGGTCTTAACCCATTCGAAGTTTGGCATTCCCAACCTACAGGTTATGTAACAGCTTTTCGGGAAGTAGGTAATATGGGGTATTTCAGGTCCTATGGAGAGTTCAACTGAGGGCTGAAGCCTGGAAAACAATTCAGATGGAGAAGCTTCATTTCAACACATATTTATTGAGTACCTATGTATTAGGCACTATGTTGGGGACAAAACATGGTCTTTATCTTCAGAGTCAAGGGAAGAAGTTTTCATCTCTGTCATCTCAGAATCACACTCAGGATCTTACCTGTACATAGCAACTTGAGAAAATCCATCAAAGTAAGTGGTCTTACATTTCTAGAAGTTTCTTTTAGATTGTGTCCCCCTTATGAACAGAGTACAAAAAATAAAAAGGAAAAGGGTGCTCTTTCCTTTTTTTTATTTTTTTAAATTTTTACCTTTAAGTAATCTCTACACCCAACATGGGGCTCGAACTCACAACCCCAAAATCAGGTGTCACATGTTCTACTGACTGAGCCAGCCAGGCACCCCTGCCTTGTTCTCTTTAAATCTCAAATGCCCAGCTCAGGAAAAAAGAAAAAAACAAAACAAAACAAAACACACTGCTATTGGTCAGTTGAAGGAGTGATTTTTTTTTTTTTAAGATTTTATTTATTTATTTGACAGGCAGAGATCACAAGTAGGCAGAGAGGCAGGCAGAGAGAGAGGGGGAAGCAGGCTCCCTGCTGAGCAGAGAGCCAGATGTGGGGCTTCATCCCAGGACCCTGGGATCATGACCTGAGCAGGAGGCAGAGGCTTTAACCCACTGAGCCACCCAGGCGCCCCAGAAGGAGTGATTTAACAGCAATTTTTAACTAAGTGAATGCCAACTGTAAGCTAATTTAAAGCAAATATACCAGTCCGAGCCATTCTATTAGGCAGTAGATTGATGCAAACTTCATCCTAGCCAGTTAAGTGACATCTACCAGAAACTAAATACCTGGGGAGGAGCAATTTAA
This sequence comes from Taxidea taxus jeffersonii, assembly GCA_003697995.1. Lineage (NCBI taxonomy): Eukaryota > Metazoa > Chordata > Mammalia > Carnivora > Mustelidae > Taxidea > Taxidea taxus. The sequence goes on from RCUC01088802.1 coordinate 2,834, forward strand.
TTAACATTTTTCACTGAGGGCGCTTGGGTGGCCCAGTCAATTAAGCATCTGCCTTCCGCTCAGGTCATGATCCCAGGGTTCTAGGTTCAAGCCTGACTCAGGCTCCCTGCTCAGTGGAGAGCCTGCTTTACTCTCTCCCTCTGCTGCTTCCCCTGCTTGTATTCTCTCTCTGTCAAATAAATAAATAAAATCTTAAAAAAAATTTTTTTTCACTGAAATCTTGATTCCTATCTACCATTTTATCCTCCAAATCCTCTTTCCTCAGGTCTTCTCCACCTAAGAAAATGCCAACCTGTGCACCCAGCCACTTGCTCAACACAGAGATGTTAATACATCTGCTCTCTGACCTCCCATATCCAATGACCAAGCCCTGTCAATTCTACCTCCAATCCATCTTGAATTCACCTACCTACTTCTCTTTCTCTTAATGCCACCCTAATCCAAGTCATCTGTAACTCCCACTTACACAACTGGTCTACTTACTTTCACCCTGACCTCTATCAAATTCCTCAGATAGATATGTGATATAACTTCACTTGTTTTTTTTGTATATTTCTCCCCTCTGACTGTAAGCTCTCTGAAGACAAAGATCATGTCTGATTTTCTTCCCTGGGTTATTGCTAATGCCTAGCATATAGTAGGCACCAATAAAACTTGTTGAGAGAATGAATGCATGAATGCTTTGTAGACTCCCTTTATAACAGGAGTCCTCCTCTGTAAAACAGACAATTATACTTCAGAGTCCATTGTCTTAAAAGTCTTTTTTCCCCTCGGAGCCTCATGAACCAATTCCTAAAAGATAATTGAGTCTTTTTTCTTCCTTCAGGCAGATTGTGTGGTGGACCTTTTAGCAGTGCCTTTTAGGAAGAAATCAGGAGTGACAGCTCTGATAGAGCATGACTAAATGGAAAGAATCCAAACCAAGCCTACCTCTTTTCTAAAGCTTCTGAAAGAAGTGGAGAAATCTCAGGGCACCTGGGTGGCCCAGTTGGTTAAGCAGCTGCCTTCGGCTCAGGTCATGATCAAGCCATGATGGAGCCCCGCATCAGGCTCTCTGCTCAGCAGGGAGCCTGCTTCCTCCTCTCTCTCTGCCTGCCTCTCTGCCTACTTGTGATCTCTATCTGTCAAATAAATAAATAAAATCTTAAAAAAAAAAGTGGAGAAATCTTAAAAGAAAAACACCATTTTAGGAATAGAGCCTTTGAGGCAATACTGCCATCTGGTGGCAATAACCTTAATCTGCAGGCAACCGAGAATTTTTCCCTTTGCCTTGATTCCTTTTTCCTGAAATTTTACAATCTTGATTTTAACTTTGGTATGATGTCTGGTTTAAGGTAGGTTTTTCAACACTATCCCTTGATTAGGACTGAACAAAATAATAGTTCCGGGATGGTGGACACAGCAAGAAAGAATTTTGAGATGGGGATTGGAGTCTTGAGGGATAAACTGATGCTACTGGTTAGCTAAACAGGAAAAGATGCTCAATATCACTGGTCACTAGGGAAATGCAAATGAAAACCACAATGAGATACCACTCTAAGCCCACTAGTATGGCTATTTTTTAAAAAGATTTTATTTATTTATTTGATAGAGATCACAAGTAGGCAGAGAGAGGAGGAAGCAGGCTGTCCGCAGAGCAGAGAGCCCGATGCGAGGCTCCATCCCAGGACGCTGGGATCATGACCCGAGCCGAAGGCAGCGGCTTTAACCCACTGAGCCACCCAGGCGCCCCGAGTATGGCTATTTTTAAAATGGAAAATAAATTTTGATGAAGATAGGGAGAAACTGGAACCCTTGTATACTGCCGGTGGAAATGTAACATCGGGCAACTGCTGTAAAAAACAGTTTGATGGTTCCTCAAAAATTTCAATATAGACTTAACCATGAGACCCAGCAATCCCATTCGTAGGTGTATAGGCGGAAGAATTAAAAACAAGGGCTCAAACAAGTACACATATGTGCATATATTCATGTCAGGATTACTCACAATGGCCAAAAGGTAGAAACAGTCCAAATGTCCTTTAATAGATGAATGGATAAACAGATTGTGGTATACACATACAATGGAATTCTATTCAGCCATAGAAGGAATGAAGCATTGATACATGCTACAACGTGGAACCTCAAAAACACTAGGCTTAGTGGAAGAAACTAGACCTAAAAGGCCACTTATTACCTGATTTTACTCAAATGAAATATCCAGAATAGGTAAATCTATAGAGTCAGAAAGAGATCTGGTGGTAGCCAGGGACTTGGGAGGGGGAAGAGTGAGGAGTGACTATGGGTACAGGGTTTTCTTTTGGGGTAATGAAAATGTTTTAGAACTTCATAGAGATGGTGATTTAACATCATGAATGTTCTAAATGTCACTGAACTATATACTTTAAAATGGTTAATTTTATGTTATAAGAATCTCACCTTAATTTTCAAAAGAATAGAGGAGATGCTGAAAGACCCACCCAAAAGCCTTAGGAGTAAGACAGAAAAACAAACAAAAAATAATGAAACAAATACAAAGCAAAAACAAAACAAGGAGGGATAAAAGAGAGAATCTCTGCTTAGAATCAATGATGGACGTGAACATCCTTAGCTTGAAAAAAAGGGGGCAGACTGTACATAATCACAAAAAAAAGCAAAGGAAAGAATTGTCTAGCTAGCAGAGCTCTGGGAATGCTGGTTGGACAGGTGAGGCATGTGCTTATCATTTTAAGTTCACTAAAATACTAAAGGGCAACAAACCTAAGTGGAATAGAAACCAGGAAGAACTCTGCTTTTCTGAGAACCTAGGAAACTTGTAAGATATAGCTCAGATTGGTTTGAAAGTGGTTACAGAGTAGACTAGAAATGCAAACCATTGCAGTAAGGATTAGGAATTACAGAGATACAATGTAAGATAGGAAATAGTAAATACTTAACAGAGACTACTAAAGCTTTAAGACCTACACCAATCTAAGTAATTTGAGAGGAAACCTGAATTGTATTACCACTATACATTTGTGTATACAAGGTACAGTATGTACTTATACTACAGTATGTGTGCTCTCAAGCTCTATGACTTGAACAACAGGAAAATCTGAGGATCTATGAAGCAGTAATCTAACTTTAAAAAAAAAAGATTTATTTGAGAGAGAGAGAGAGAAAAAGTGCACATATGCACTAGCATGGGGAGGGGCAGATAGAGAAGAAGAGAATCTCAAGCAGACTCCATGCTAAAAGCAGAGCCCAGCATGGGGCTTGATCTCAGGACCCTGAGATCATGAACTGAGCCAAAATCAAGAGTTGTATGCTTAACCAACTGAGCCACCCAGGCGCCCCCACAGTAATTTAACATTTTATTCTCAGAAAAGGTTGATAGGTTATGTGAATGAGTGTATAAAGGTATGCTTACAGATGTTCACTGCATCATTATCTTAGAAAAATAACTGATTCAAAGTAAATATTCACTAGTATGGGAATGGATAATCTATGGTAACCATACAATGAAATATTATGGAGACATTAAAAAGGGTGAGGTGGGGACGCCTGGGTGGCTCAGTTGGTTAAGCGGCTGCCTTCGGCTCAGGTCATAATCCCAGCGTCCTCGGATCGAGTCCCGCATCGGGCTCCTTGCTCGGCAGGGAGCCTGCTTCTGCCTCTGCCTGCCTCTCTGTCTGCCTGTGCTCGCTCTCTCTCTCTCTAACTAATAAATAAATAAAATCTTAAAAAAAAAAAAAGGGTGAGGTGGATTTTGGTTTAGAAAGAGGTCCAAAACATAACAAAGTGTGGGGGGGAGCATATTATAGACCAAATACAGGAAAGGGTTTCCATTTTCGTGAAACCACAATCAAAAAGCCCCAAGGAACATTACTCTATAAATGTTTGTGTTAGCCTAGAAAAAAAATCTAGAAGACTGCACACCCAACTATGAACAGCAGTTATTTCAGATGGTAATGGCTGGGAGGCTGCTTAAGTTAACACAAGCAAAGCCCTTAGAACAGTGCCTGGCACATAAGTGGTGTTCATTGTGTATTCACCACCACCACTTGTGCTTTATATGTGCTTTGATGCTGAATTATTACAAAAATTACTTTTGTAATTTAAAAAATAACGTTCACAGAATGACAGAAAAACAAATGGCTAAAGACATGAAAAGATGCCCAGGCTCATTAAGAATCAAGAAAATACAAATTAAAACAACAGTATCATTTTCTGCCCATCAGATTGGCAAAAAAGGAAAAGGTTTATAATATTCATTTTGGGGAAAATTTGACTGAGCCAGCATTACCACACATAAGAAAATCACACCTACCAAAGTTTAAAACATGTATATCCTGTGATCCAGCAACTTCACTTCTAGAAATCAATCCAAAAGATATAGTTGCCATACACACAAAGTGATATGTATAAGCATATTCACCATTTAGCAGTGAAAAACTGGAAATAATCTAATGTCCACCAATGAAATGAAGACACATGGAATTATGTTAATCATCAGAAATAATAAGATCTGTATATATCAATATGGAAATTCTCTAAGAAGTAAAAAAAAAAGAAGTTAGTTGTGTATCTGTGCCAATTATCAATTTATTGCCCCTAAGCTCCAAATCTATCCTTCATAGCCCTGTTTTATGATACTATATATTACAAATGTTTTTCCTTTGTCAGCTGAAACAATTTTAAGCTTTATCAGTCCGGGGTACAGAGGCACACCACAGGGGGATTCTCTTCCTTGTTCCTGAGTGTTTTCATTTTTTTTCTTTGTATTGGGGAAATACCCGGTGATGCCTGCATCAAGTTTCAAGAGCATCCCACCCAGGCAGCTTCCTAGTGAGTTTCAACAGTATGCCTGTGTCTTTCCATTTAATTCCACTAGCATCCTTGTGAGTAGCCTTCCAGATTCTCAGTAGTTTCCAAATGAGCTTGTCAGCACTCCCAATTCAGCAGTCCAGCCTGCAGTTTCCTGCATGTCAGTCCCAACTGGCAACAATTCATCAAACTTCATCATCCAATGACATCATCTGTCATATACTCTCCCATAAAGTCCAATCATCAGTCTTGGGGAAAATTTCCTCTTCCAAATGCATTCCTTCCTTGAGCACTTTGTCTCAACCTTAGATGTAGTGGCTGCTCCCTAAATCTGCTATTGTATTGTTTTAGAACACTTTTTATCCTCTTAGTAGTTAATTCCATTACCAGTTAATAATTCTTTATATTAAACTTTCCCTATTGAGCATGTGGTTTCTGTCTCCTGAGACTCTAGCTGATAAAACATCTATGTTTTTAAAAAACTGTGTGTGTGTGTGCATGCATAAACACTTGTAAATACATAGATGACACACAGTATACCAAATTATTAACAGTGACTATTTCAGGAAAATGAGAGGGATTGCAAGTATAGGGTAAAAGAGGATTTTCTCATTTACTCTATATAACTGTCATTTTAATTTTTTATAATAAACATTAATTCAGGTATTACATAATTCAAAACAGATATATATGTAATATACATAAGATACACATATCATGCCAATTTCTGGGGATTAAAATACAGCATTAGGAGACTGCTTCATGACTGAGTGTTGCTCTTGGAAAGATAAACTAATTACAAATAGAAAAAATGGTAAATTGGGGCACATGGCTGGCTCAGTTGGTAGAACATGTGACTCTTTTTTTTTAAAAAAGATTTTATTTATTTATTTGACAGAGAGAGGGATCACAAGTAGGCAGAGAGGCAGGCAGAGAGAGAGGGGAAGCAGGCTTCCTGCTGAGCAGAGAGCCTGATTCGGGGCTCGATCCCAGGACTCCAGGATCATGACCTGAGCAGAAGGTAGAGGCTTAACCCACTGAGTCACCCAGGCACCCTAGAACATGTGACTCTTGATCTCAAGATTCTTAAGTTCTGGCTCCACATTGGGTATAAAGATTACTTTAAAAATAAAATCTTTGGGGCGCCTGGGTGGCTCAGTTGGTTAAGCAACTGCCTTTAGCTCAGGTCATGATCCTGGAGTCCCGGGATCGAGTCCCACATCGGGCTCCCAGCTCCATGACCTTCTCTGACCTTCTCCTCACTCATGCTCTCTCTCAAGTAAATAAATAAAAATAAAAAAAATATTTAAGAAAAAAAAAATAAAATCTTTGAGAGGTGGCCTGGGTGGCTCAGTTGGTTAAGCATCTGCCTGCGACTTGGGTCATGATCTCAAGGTCCTGGGATTGCACTCTGTGTCAGGCTCCCAGCTCAGTGGGGAGTCTGAATCTCCCCCTCTCTCTGCCTGCTGCTCTCTCCTGCTTATGCTTGCTCTCCCTAAAAATAAATAAGTAAATAAATAAATAAAAATAAAATATTTGAAAAAAAAGGAAAAAATGATAAATTATAAAAAGGCAATGAACAGGGGCACCTGGATGCCTCAGTTAACATCTGCCTTTGGCTCAGGTCATGATCTCAGGATCCTGGGATAGAGCCCTGTGTTTTCCATTGTTGGGCTCCTGCTCAGTGGGGAGTCAGCTTCTTCCTCTCTCTCTGCCTCACCCCAGCTTATGTTCTCCCACTCTCTTTCAAATAAATAAAGTCTTTTTTTTTTTAAGATTTTATTTTTATTTATTTGTTAGAGAGAGAGAGAGCGAGCACAGGCAGACAAAGTGGGAGGCAGAGGGAGAAGCAGGCTCCCTGCCAAGCAAGGAGCTGGATGTGGGACTCCATCCCAGGACGCTGGGATCATGACCTGAGCCGAAGGCAGCTGCTTAACCAACTGAGCCACCCAGGCGTCCCTAAACAAAGTCTTTTAAAAAAGAAGGCAATGAAAAAAAAAAAGAAGGCAATGGATAGCATAGAAAAGACAAATTCTATGTGATAAGGATTACACAGAGATAACAGAGATGAGATAACAGAAATTATGGCACTGCTCATTGTGTCGAGAGCTGCACATGAAAGAAAAATGGTAATGGAAGATGAGCAGCTCCAGCCTCATGATATAGTAAACAGAAGTTAGTACCTAGAGTATAAGATGATTACTTCTAGGTTTAGTGCTTGCCCAAGCCACACCTAAAACTTTGGAGGCCTTGAGTTGAGGGAAAGGCAACAGAGTAAGCCCTGAAGTGCTAACAACTATCATTCCAATAATTTCCAGCTCAATTTCTCAACTTCCTCCCACCTCTGCCTAATTGCCTATTCCACAGTAGCCATGGCAAAATCTACTACTATAGTCAGAGCTGCAAAGTCAGCATTCCCTAACTTAGCAGGGACTCCAAAATATTATTTTTTTATTGAAACTGAAGTGTTTTATAGAAGCAATCTGACAGAAGGAACTCAAGGTAGTGGAGTAGATTTATATGCCAATCATATACAGTATAGATAACTGAACTTGCAAAAAAAAATAAAGAGCTTTAGACTTAATTGGAAACTGTGTTGTGGTTGAAAGAAAGAAAAAGCATTCAAGTGAATTGGAACCACAGTCTAATATTTAGACTATCTAATATTCCTTTTTACTCAATTAATTAAGCAGATGGGTTTTAAAGTCAGATTTCCTAGGATCAAATTCCAGCTCCATTGCTAAATGAATTTGCTAAAATTAGCAAATGAATTCCAAATTAGCAAGTTAATCACTCAGCCTATTTTTTCATTTGTAAAAAGAGGACAAAAGCACCTAGAGCCTAGGTTTTTGAAGAACATATAAGATGCACAGTATCTAGTACTTACTAAGGTCTCAATACATGTCACTTTCACTCACTTCATGAATCTCAGGGTTTTGGGGGGGGGGTGTTGTTTTGTTTTTTACCTAAAATTGACACCTACTACATTATCTCAAAAGGCCCATTCCTACTTTACCAGTCCACAAGTCTAGAAATCAAGGGTAGGCTTTTTAGGTGGCCGTGGGATGGAAGGAGGTACTACTACAGAAAA
>RCUC01088804.1:0-22509 GCA_003697995.1 Taxidea taxus jeffersonii
GTTCTCCTATTTTAATTTCATCAGGCCGAAATTGTTATAAAACATCCTCCTGTGAAAGAATATTCCATTTTAATAATGATTTCTCTTAAGAAAAAGAAACATACACATGTCAACATGACACTCGGGGACCACAATGTGTCTTCCTAATACAATAATAGCCATAGGTTTATGAACCATTCGATGAAACAGCCAAAGGAGAAATTAGATCATTTGGCTCTGGTTGCTGAATGTAATAGATCTCTCCTCAGTTAAGATTGCTGGGAACAGGCCGAAATGATTAATGGAAAAGCTTGATGGTGTAAAAACTGCTTAATGTAAGCACCCAATATGGCATGCAAACCAAACTAAAACAACCATAAATATTTTAGGCACCTTATAAAGATTTAAGAATATTTATTCCACATATAAATCCTCTGTGTAGTATCAGCGAAAGCCTGGAGTCCAGAGGTCTGAGGGCCTGAAACGCGACGTGGTGGATGAGGGCTGCATGCCCTCTCCTTTCTGTTTGCATTTTCCTGTGATGATTAAACCAAATTAGCTGGCTAACTGCTTCCAAAATGATGCGAGGCTCCCAGGAGTGTCCTTTCTTTTAAAGCTCTGTCGGCACTTACTGTTCTAAGAAACCTGATCTCCAAAGCCTTGTGATAAGATCTGAGGTTGCTGGGGGCACTCGGGTCCCCTTAGTCATTTTATTTCACATTTCAAGTCTTCTACACCCTTGCTTAGGGCAGTGTGGTTTGGGGTTAGCTCTGGTGGCATAGCCAGGAGGCTGGTTGGAAATGCAGATTCCCGGGGTTGGTTTACAATTTATTTGCATGCACATTCAAGTTCAAGAAACCCTGGGTTATGCCATTATCATGGCTCTCACCTCCTGCTCCCTGCTCTGTCCCTTAACTCCAGCTGGGCTCCTCGGAGCATAGTTAAAAGTGTGGTTAGTCATTGTTAAGATGTCTATACTGCCCAGAGCAGTCCATACTTCCTACCCAGAGCAATCCATACTTTCAATGCCATCCTGATAAAAATTCCACCAGCATTTTTCAAAGTGCTAGAACAAACAATCCTAAAATTTGTATGGAACCAGAAAAAAACCCAAATCGCTAAGGAAATGTCAAAAAAGAAAAACAAAGCTGTGGGCATCATGTTGCCTGATTTCAAGCTTTATTACAAAGCTGTGATCACCAAGACAGCATGGGACTAGCACAAAAACAGACACATAAACCAATGGAACAGAGTAGAGAGCCCGGATGTGGACCCTCAACTCTATGGTCAAATAATCTTTGACAAAGTAGGAAAAAATAAACAGTGGAAAAAAGACAGTCTTCAATAAATGGTGCTGGGAAAATTGGACAGCTATGTATAGAAGAATGAAACTTGACCATTCTCTTACACTACATATAAAGATAAACTCAAAATTGATGAAAGACCTCAAAATGACATAGGAATCCATCAAAATCCTAGAGGAGAACATAGGCAGTAACCTCTTCGACATCAGCTACAGCAACTTCTTACAACACACATCTCCAAAGACAAAAGAAAGAAAAGTGAAAATGAACTTTTGGGACTTCATCAAGATAAAAAGCTTCTGCACAGCAAAGGAAGCAGTCAACAAAATGAAAAGGCAACCCACGGAATGGGAGAAGATATTCGCAAATGACACTACAGACAAAGGGCTGACATCCAAGATCTATAAAGAACTCCTCAGACTCAACACTCAAAAAACAGATAATCATGTCAAAAACCAGGCAGAAGATATGAACAGATACTTCTCCAATGAAGACATACAAATGACTAACAGACAATTGAAAAATTGTTCATCATCAGTAGCCATCAGGGAGATTCAAATCAAAACCACATTGAGATACCATCTTACACCAGTTAGAATGACCAAAATTAACAAGACAGGAAACAAGTGTTGGAGAGGATGAGGAGAAAGGGGAACCCTTTTACACTGTTGGTGGGAATGCAAGCTGGTGCAGCCACTTTGGAAAACAGTGTGGCGATTCCTCAAAAAATAAAAATAGAGCTACCCTATGACCCTGCAATTGCACTACTGGGTATTTACCCCAAAGATAAAGATGTAGTGAAAAGAAGGGCCATATGTACCCCAATGTTCATAGCAGCAATGTCCACAATTGCCAAACTGTGGAAAGAGCCAAGATACCCTTCAACAGATGAATGGATAAACAAGATGTGTCCAGGGGTACCCGGGTGGCTCAGAGGATTAAACCTCTGCCTTCAACTCAGGTCATGGTCTTTGGGTCCTGGGATCAAGCTCCACATCAGACTCTCTGCTCAGCGGGGAGCCTGCTTCCCTCCCCTCTGCCTGCCTCTCTGCCTACTTGTGATCTCTCTGTGTCAAATAAATAAATAAAATCTTAAAAGATGTGGTCCATATACACAATGGAATATTATGCAGCCAACAGAAAGGATGAATACCCAACTTTTGTATCAACATGGACAGGACTGGAGGAGATTATGCTGAGTGAAACAAGTCAAGGAGAGAAAGTCAAGTCTCATATGGTTTCACTTACTTGTGGAGCATAAGGAATAACATGGAGGACATTAGGAAAAGGAGAGGAGAAGTGAGTTGGGGGAAATCAGAGGGGGAAACAAACCATGAAAGACTGTGGACTCTGAGAAACAAACTGAGGGTTTTGGAGGGGAGGGGCTGGGGGGCTGGGTGGGCCTGGTCGTGGGTAGTATGAAGGGCACATATTGCATGGAGCACTGGGTGCGGTGCATGAACAATGAATCTTGGACCACTGACAAAATTAAAAAAGGAGAGAGAAAGTGCGATTATTGAGAAAGCAGCGTGCCCCTGAAGAGCCACGTGATCTTAGTCAGATGACTCAACCTCGCTGACCCTCAGTTTTCTCATTTGAAAATAAGGAGAACTACTAAGGACAATTTCAAGGCAATGAGGAAAGGATTAAAGAAGATGAGGTATTTACTGTATTCACAGTGGGATGCCTTGCGCATGGTAAGTGCCCACCCGATGGTCAGAATGGGCAGTGGTACAAAGGCACCAGTGGGGCCAATCCCAGTTGTGTGATGGACTTTTTCTAAATCTGTTAAGAAATCTTGTCTCAATTTCTTTATGTGTTCAGAGGGGTCAATAATGATCTATAACACAGGTGGAGGAGGTAGAAAAAGAAAACGTTTGCAAGTTGGCATAAGAGCTGAGGAAAATGCTGATTATTACAGGAGAGAAACACCAACAACAGGAGTACATTCTGGGTTAGTGATCTCTTCCTGTGAATCAGATCACTTAAACCTTAGAAGTTTAAAACAAGCATTTGCTGCCTTGCCGTTTCTGTGGGTCAGGAGTTCAGGACCACCTTAGCTGGGTGGTTCTGGCTCAAGGCCTATCACGAAGGGTCATTTGAGATGTGGACTGGGTCTGCAGTCATCTGAAGGATTGACTGGGACTGAAGGGTCCCCCTTCAAGGATGGTCCACTCCCGTGGTGCTGGAGATCAGCAGGAGACCTCAGTTCCTCCCACTGTGGGCCTCTCTATAGGATGCTTCATGACCTGTGGCCGGCTTCCCTTACATCAAGCAAGCCTGGAGAGAAGACAAGTTGGAGGCCATAGTGCTTTAGTTGGCCTAGTAGAGGGTATTACGCACTGTCATGTCGGCCAAACAGCCTCTGTGAGAGCATCCATGGTTGTGGCACTAACAGGGACCCAGGAGTGACTTTGCCCTTAACTCATCCTTCTCACAAACCCCTTAAGCCCCCACTAAAGATAAAATAAGATCTAAATACAAACTTCTCGTGCCAATACTCCTTCAGAGCAATCCCTCTTTCAACCTCGTTGTCCCTAAATCCCTATGGCATAGAGATGCTGCAGCCCCTGTGGTGTGGGTAAACCCTTCAGTGATTGGGCAAGTTTCCACTTCAGCCAGAAACATCCTTCCCCACCCCCAAAACACCCCTTCATTAGCTCAAGTACTACTGATACTCTTAGGTGTTGATTAAATATGCCTTCCTCTGGAAGGCGCTTGATTAAGTATCCCCCAGAACTGTCTCTAGATCCTTTATCATAATGTTCTTCACATGTTTGGAAACTTATGTACTTGCCCATGTGTCTCTCTTAATCAATGACAAAATTTAAGATGGTAGGGACCATGTCCAATCTTGTTCAATTTGTATATACTGGAGCCTGATGCAGTGCCTGACACATAGTAGGTCTTCCATTAAAATCTGTTCAGATTTTATTTAACCATTCAATCAATAATTACTACTGAGGGCCTACTGTGTGGTGGACAGAGCTCCAGGCAAACTAGATACAGCTATGACTAAAACTAACCAAGTTCTTTCTATAACGGAGCTTACATTTTGAGTGACCAAAAAACCTAACCATCAAGTAAAAATACAATGTGTCTGGATATGACAAAATGCTTAAGAAAAAAGTGGCACAGGGACGCCTGGGTGGCTCAGTTGGTTAAGCAGCTGCCTTCGGCTCAGGTCATGATCCCAGCGTCCTGGGATCGAGTCCCACATCGGGCTCCTTGCTCGGCAGGGAGCCTGCTTCTCCCTCTGCCTCTGCCTACCACCCTGTCTACCTGTGCTCACTCTCTCTCTAACAAATAAATAAATAAATAAATAAAAAAGAAAAAAGTGGCACAGAGCCACAGAACAAGAATGATTGTGGGGTGAGGGATTTCTACTTTAATAAAGGTGATTGTAAGAGGGCTCTTTGAGAAGGCGATATTTGAGCAAAGCTCTGAATAAAGTGGAAAATACAGCCCTGAAGATCTCTATGGGGGCACGCCTGGGTGGCTCAGTGGGTTAAAGCCTCTGCCTTTGGCTCGGGTCATGATCCCAGGGTTCTGGGATCGAGCCCCGCATCGGGCTCTCTACTCAGTGGGGAGCCTGCTTCCCCCTCTGCCTCTCTGCCTACTTGTGATCTCTGTCTGTCAAATAAATAAATAAAATCTTAAAAAAGAAAAAAGATCTCTATGGGAAGAATGTTCTAGAAGATGGGAAGAGCTATTGCAATGGCTAAGGTTGACACACATCTGGTACATTCAAGGAATCACAAGGAGCCTGTGTGCTGGCATGGAATGAGGTGAGAAAGGTGACGAGGTCAGAAGGGTAAAGGTAGGCAGAACAGATCACGAAGGCCCCATAGGCCACTGGAACCATCAGAGAGTTTGACCAGGGGCAGCATGACCTGTCGTAGGTGATGTAAGATCCCTCTGGCTACCACGGGGAGAGAAGACTATGGGGAACAAGGATGGATGCATAGAATGTCATTGATATTCAGCCTACAGAAGAAGTTGGCCTTTGATCTGCCCTCTCTGGGGGAAAGAAACATGTAAACAAATAATTAAAACATAGCAAAGCGATGGTAAGAATAGAAGCCATTGATTCTGACTAAGTACAATAACTGTCATTTATCACTCTCTGAATATGTGTCTCATGTTGGTCACTCATTCTATGATTTATTATTACAAAGGACCCTACAAAGCAGGAGATATTATCCACAGGTCAGCAGTCTGCAATCGCCACCCCATTTCCCGGCACCCCCAGCTGTCAAAGGCATAAAGATAAACTGAGGCCCCAAAAGGTAAAGCCATTTGCTGGGAATCAAGCTCACTGTAAGTGGCAGAGCTGAGGTTTAAAGCCAGGCAGCCCGACTCGAGTGCAGAGTTCTGAACAAGGACAGGATGCTGCCTCCAAATGTCTTCCTTGTAGGCATCTGAGCTTCCAATCTCTGGTTTGAGGAAGCAGACACACAACCAAAGAAAATACAAAGCCCTCTCAAAATGATAAACACAGATTTATGATGCTGATGGTGGTTGTAAAAACAGAAATGGGCTTTAATGAGCTAAGAATTCTTTTGACCTCAGAAAGTTATTTGTATCCTTCCCAGTTGCATGCTCCCAAATCACAAAAATCATTTTTTTCCCAGTCTCCCACAAATTGCTGGATCTTATATATCTTATTTTCCATATAGACCCAGGAGACCTTTCTCTTCTTACAATTCAGATCTAGTGCTGCTTCGAGGGTCTGCCCTTTCCTTTAGGTTTTGCCCTGCAAGGAATGCTGCTTGTAGCCTTGCAAACTGGAAGGCCAGGGTGACAGACAGCCACCACTAGCAGAGATGGCACATGCCCGGGCCTCATGCCATCCCTCTCCCCTCCATTGTGCACAGCACACATCCCCCATGGATTCCAGTGCTCTCCGCCAGTCCTTCATGACATGTCACGGTGCTTTGCACAGCACCTCAAGCTTAGGCATGACCAGCAAAGGTAAGCCGATTTGCCATCTTTGAAGCAACCATCTTTCCCATGCCTTGGTTATGAAAAGGGAGGATCACCTCACTTGCGGACATTCTTTGAAATGTCCATCAGTGTTCTTCACTCAAGCATCATGGGGGATACAGATATCTGAGAGAACACAAGTAGTGAGGGGAAAGGGTCCTGAGCTGGTGGGGTCTCTTCAAGGAGGAGGGTCGAGAATCTTGAATCACACCTGGGAGGCAAGTGCTCCTAACCACGTGGACAAGAGAGGAAGAGGACCAGATTGAGGGGGCAGCACTGGAAATAGGGGAGGCTTAGGCAGGGCTTCCCCAGCAGTGGGTTATGAAATCAATGTGCTGGGCCAAGCCCAGCATGTCTTAAAACTGAATTAACAAATTGGCAAGGTAAACATTGTTTGGTGAAACTCATTCATTTCTCTAAGGGCACATGTGTTCTGGGTCGCAGTGTAAAAGTGTGTCTCACTATCAGTCATAGTCTGTGGTAAGACGGCTAAGGGCGCCCAGAGATTCCATCCCCTAATCCCTTGAATTTGTGTATAGGCCATGGTACACGGCAAAAGGGATTTTGCACGCGGAATTAAGGTGACTAGTCTGCTGAACCGTTCGTTAGTCTTACAATAGGGAGATGTTCCTACATTTCCAGAAATGGCCTGTAGGATTTCTGACCTATAGAACTGGACAATCACAAATGGATGTAGTTTCATGGGTAACTTGTTATGGCAACAAGAGAAAACAACAACAACAACAAAATCCAAAAGTTTGAAACTGATTGCTCTGTTCTATTACCAATTCTTCCTTTTATTTAGTAGCCTGGGCTTTTGGACAAGTCAGCCAACATTTCCTCATGTAAAAATGGGTATCATGGAGCCAACTCATTGGATTTTGGAGGGACAAAAATTAATGGCAGCGATGCACATAAAACATCCAAAGTCATAACTGGCATTATGGTTACAGATGTGATTTAACAGAAAGGCAAACTTTCTGAATTTCAGTTCCTTATCTGAAAAATGGAAATACTCCTGCGTCTCTCATTGGGTTGTGAGCAAAGACTAATCAAGTATGACAAAATAACATCCACAAAAGTCTCTATTTAAGGATTAAATGAAGGATGATTAGAAAAAAGGCTCCTAGTTCTTCACCTGAATATTTTCTTTCCCCTTCTTTTTTACTAATAAAACCTCTCAATTTTGGCAGGGGCAGGGCTGCTCTGAATCAGGACAGTATTTCTCGATCTCCCTGGCAGTATGAAACCAAGTGTTGGCAGGTCTTCCGTAAGCAGAAGTGTCATGAGTCACTTCTTGAAAACTGTTTGGAAAGGAAGAGGCTATGGGCAGACCCTTTTTTGCCTTTTTCTTCTCCGCTGACCGGCCTGGGACCAGGCTGGGCTGATGTTCCAGCAGCTCTTTTGGACCATGAGGCAGACAAGTACAGAACAGCAGGCTGAAAGGAAGCTGAGTCCCCACGAATTTTGACTACAGGAGCAGTCCTAGATGCCTACACCTCAGGTCTTTATATACAGAGAAGAGAAATCAATTTCAATCTTATTTAAATCACTGTTGCTTTGGGTCATGCTTCATTTGTAGCTGAACCTTGAAGTTAAATATTAAAGGTGCTTAAGAAGCCCCAAAGCCCAGGGCCATTCTGGAGAAAAGGGTGGCCCAAGGAACGAGACAGGCTCAAAAGGCTTGGGAGGCTTTAGAAAATCAGGAAGCGCTCCTATATATGAGGCTCAGAGAGACCCATGTATGTATCAGATCCTGACAACAGAGACAGCTGATGGTGGTGGAGGTTTTAGGAACAATAATCACCATCCCTTAAACCTGGATCTTCTGTGTCCCATGAAGGCTAGATCTAACCTCCACTCCTTTCATTTAGGCCTTGCTGATGGAAGTAAGGAGAAACCTTTTTTAGAAAAACACTGTGAAGGCCACAAGGAAGGGTGCTGACACTTGGGTCATAGAGCTCACAGCTTCATAATTGGCTGGTCACAACATCGAGCGACCCACAATGTGCGGCTGTTGGATCAATAGGTTTATGTTATGAACGATGCTTTAAAATTTTGCCACACACACACACGCAAAGAGGTATCAGGAGAATTCTGAATATGTGTAAACGCAAGTATTTATAAACTGATTTGAATACCTAACGAAAGTCGAAGGAAGTCCTTATATAAAAATGTTTTAGACTGAGAAGACAGACATTTTTCAAATGACTCCTGATTGGCCATCAGGAAAAATAAACTAACCTGGCGTCTTTGAGTAGACTCATGAAGGAAATTAATTTGTAGTCCACAGGGAATTCACTTTATGCACCCCCAAATGTGTTGTGTCAAAAGAATCAATAAAGATGAATGATTTCTAGATGAACATCCCAACATAATACATTAGAGTGCATTGGTCATTTGCATTTTCTGAAGAGGTGAATAATGCAATCAGGGTGAACAGTAGTCCAAGACAATTCTCTACCCTCCAGAGAAGCCAAAGTACAGAAGCAGAATGAGAAGGCCTCACTCACGTTATTCAGAGCAAAACTTTGGCCCAATCCATTGGTCTTACCCATGACTCCAAGGTTCTAAATTTTGGAAGCATTTGGAAGTCATGCAATTAACTGCCAACACCCTCCCCAGCAGAAGATATGAGAAAATTGTCATGCAAAGGGAAGCTTCTAAAAAAATTCATCATTGTGAAGGGCAGAAGGGAGAAGAAGGGCATTTCCTATGGGCTGCACAATTTATGGTCTTACTTAGCCATTACAATACCCTTAGCAGGCAGATATTGTTCTCCCTGCCTGATGGATGAGGAGTGAGTGTGAGACAGGAAGCTACTTCTACAAGGTCTCACTAGTGAACACCGCCAGAGCTAACACGGCCTAGAGCAGGACTGTCCAGTGAAAATCTAATGTGAGCCACGTAGGCAATTTAAAAAATTTTAGTAGCCACATTAAAAAAGTAAGAACAGGGAAAGTTCATGCTACTACTGTATTTGATGGTATTTGGAACATTATCATTTCAAGATGTAATTAATATGAAAATTATTGAGATATTTCACATTTTTTCTGTATTAAATCTTTGAAATCTGCTGTGTTTTACATTTTTACCGCATCTTAATCCTGACGAGCCACACTTCCAGTGCTCAAGAGCCACGCGTGGCTGGTGGCTACCATACTCAACAGCAGAGACTCACAGTTACATTCAAAATTGCTACCTACCATTTTATTCACACATGGAGCACTTCACATGCTTGAATTTTATAGACTTGCAAATTTTAAATACCTGGTCAAACCTTAAAGGGTTGACCATATTTAATATTGCCAAGCGCATCAGTGGGCTTAGACAGTCATGTTAAAATAACAAACAGCCTTGGATCTTGGTGGCTTTTGCAACAACCGACTTTTATTTCCTCGTCATGCAATGTACCCAATACAAATTTCCTGCCACTCTACTCCACGTGATCTTCACCCTGAGACCAGGCAGATGGAACAGGTCATCCCTTGTGGAAGAAGGGAGAGAAATAATGGAAGAAGACATACTGTCTCTTAAAAATTCTGGTAGGGGGACGAGGGGGTGGCTCAGTTGGTTAAGCAGCTGCCTTCGGCTCAGGTCATGATCCCGGCGTCCTGGGATTGAGTCCCACATGGGGCTCCTTGCTCAGCAGGCAGTCTGCTTCTCCCTCTGCCTTTGCCTGCCACTCTGTCTGCCTGGGCTTGTGCGCGCGCTCTCTCTCTCTCTCAAATAATTAAATAAATAAAATCTTTAAAAAAATTAAAAAAAAAATTCTGGTAGGGGGGCGCCTGGGTGGCTCAGTCGTTAAGCATCTGCCTTCAGCTCAGGTCATGGTCCCAGCGTCCTGGGATCGAGCCCCACATCGGGCTGCTTGCTCCGCGGGAAGCCTGCTTCTCCCTCTCTCACTCCCCCTGCTTGTGTTCCCTCTCTCGCTGTGCCTGTCTCTCTGACAAATAAATAAATAAAATCTTAAAAAAAAAATTCTGGTAGGAAATGATACACTTAGCCAGCGAAGCAGGTTGCATGGGGGAGCTTGATATCTTAGGGGCCAGAGAGGGAGGTGACTATAATTCTCCTCCTTAGAGGAGTAACAAACACTCTGAATAACCACCCAGCCTACAACTCCAAGAGAGGACTTAAGAAAATATTAAAAACATCTCTTAGCATTGTGGTAATGATATTTTACCACCACAAAAGTAGGAAGGACAGTGCCTACATTATTTTTACTTTCTTGTCTCACCAGAAATTGGGGACATCACATCCCCTCCAATAGGTGGTGGTTATAAGTGGGAGGTCGCTGATCTCTGTAGTGACCCCATCTTGTCTGCTCTGCCCCATGGCCTAAGCCCTATGGTTCCCATACAGTCTATATATTCCACATCTTTTAAAGTCCATGTAATTTTGTATGCATCAAGTAATGGTTATTTCTAATAGCGGTTTACCCAGATACTTGCACTATATACTTTTTCATATTTCTGTATGATTTATATATAAATATATATATTTGTGTGTACATATATATTTTTTGTATTATTTCTGAACTATGTTAACCGTTAGTAAAAATAAACAAATATCTAAATACTTAGCTTAGTTTGCAGTGGACCAGTGATGGGGACCAGGGATTGGGGGTTTCTTCCAAGTGTGAGTGAAACAGATAGCCTCCTATATACTTAGGGGTACTATGAAGCCCATATTCATATACTTTTAGGTTTTGCTTTAGAATGCAGTTTAGGACTTAGGGGATTGCACAGGTATAAGTTCCTCAAAGGATCCAAGCTGACCCAGAGGAATCATTCCAATAGCTAAGGGGAGTGAAAAACCGGCCTTTTCCTTCCAAAGTAAATGTGGGCTACAAATAACACACCCAGCAAATATTACACTAGTAATACTGAGATGGCTGTTTTTCTTCGACAGATAAATTACAAAGCCTCAAACTTCCAGTTACAGTTCAATAAAGCCTTCCTGAAATCAAAAGGCATTTTCCACTCTCAAAGAAAAGAAAAAAAAAAAATAAGTATGACCAAAAGTCATAGTACCTTGTATAGCCCCAGGAAACAGGCAGAACTTTATTAATCTTTAGATTAATATTTGGTCACCTTATAAAAAAGTGGCTACCCTGGGTCTCTCAAGCAGACTTATTAGATCTCTAAAGAAAAAAAACATCTTAAGTAATAAATAAATATCTAAACAAATAAATGCCACAGGCTCAAAGCCCCACAATTCACAGGAACAATTTTATTGCCCTTTTTACTGTTCTCGATATCACGAAAGTTTACAATTAATAGTCGGCAACATGAAAGAAGAAGAAGATAGGGAAAAGGTTTATTGCTTTAGAAACTGGGTGCTCCCTCTCAGTTCTGTAACGATGCTTCTTTCTCAGTGTCACTGAATAAGGGAAGCAGAATAAAACATGTTCTTAATGTGGGTGCCATGCATTTCGACAGGGGTAAGCTGATGTTGGTGGAGGAGGGTGTTGACGGTGCTCCCTAAAGCAATTACTGCCAATGACAGACCGCGTAAATTTCATATTGCCTCTGAGCAGGATAAAAAATGTGCCGAGGGGCATCTGAGTTTGAATTAAGACAATCAAAATGCCAAAGGGGAAAGAATATCTAAGGTTAAAATGAAAGACTGATCCAGAGGATTGTGAATTCTTTTTTGTTCTTTTTTTTCCCTTACACAGACTTGATTTCAGATTTATCTCTAGTTTATCTATTCCTTCAACAAACACATGCCAGGAACTAAGAACACTGATCATAGTGAGAAATAGTATCCTTTTTTTTTTAATCCAAATAACTCAGTATTCATTAAAGCAGGGCATGTTCTAATCTTACTACATATTAATAGCATTATAAACAACATCTGACTAGGATTTTTGTTAATTTCATATTCTTGATAATTGGATCAGGGCAGAATTCATGCTGATTTTTATGACATTCACAATAAAACACACACACACACACACACACACACACAAACACAAGATGTTGCAGTGCTATTTCTGAGTTATTTAGAAAATAAGCCATTTGGGCACATACCGAAAGGACAACTTACAAAGTATTTTCCCTTATGATAAGTGTTTTCTTTTAATTCCTTCTGCGATTCTTTGGCCACTAAGGCTTGGGCATCAAGTCTACTGGGGTAGGAAAGGCAGTTTATCCCATAGCAGTGAAGTCCATGGAGCAGGGGGACACCCAGACATAAGAAGGAAGAAAAGCAGGACAAAGACTGAAGACCTCTAAGCCCCTGATTTTCTCCTTCCTCCCCCAAAAGGGCTGGACTGAAAGAAGGAGCTGGCAGAAATGTTGGGGCTAGCAACCTGCATGCCATAGAAATATGGGGAAACCCACCATTCTGAGACAAGTGTTTAGGGTGGGATGAAGGCAAATAAGGTAAAAGATATGGGTCTAGGGTCCTCATCTGTGGCAGATCGGGAGAGAGGAAGAGACCTCATGACTGGAAGGCACGAGCAAGTCTGTAGTCAGCAGCAGCAGGGAACCAGTGCAAGCCAAGACCGAACCAGCACAGGCATGGGACAGTCACTGCCAGCTTGATTCCTGGGCTGTGTCCGCAAACCACAGTAGGACACATTCATCCCCAACGGTCAGCACAAACAAGAGTCACCTCCTTTCTCCTGTCCTCCTCTGAGGTTACTAACCTTTTTCTTAACCAGACGCCACCCAGGGAGAGAAGAACGAAGAAGAGGGAATCAGCATTCCTGCAAAAGAGACAGTCTACCTGAAAACAGCTATCTTAAACAAGAAGGGCCTGAGTTACCTTTACTTGGCAAGTTTAAGTTTCTCTCCCTTACTAGGACAAGGGGGTGGCTTGTCGTCCAACTTTCTCAGCAGCAGAATCCTGATTTTTCAGCTGTGTATGCTGCTAACCAACCACAAGATAATACCACCACCAGCCCTGCAGTCACAGGTGATCATGTTTCAGCCAGTAAGATGGAAATAAAAATACTATGTGGCACTCCCATAAAATCTCTTCAAAGGGTATGAGCAGAGACTTCTCTCCTTCCTCTATCTAGTTGCTAGGAGCTTGGCCATGATGTCTGGTATCCCAGCAACCATTTTGGTCCATGAGTCAATGGCCACACTCTAAGGAAGGAGAACAAATAGTGAGGAACAGCCAGGATCCCTGATGACTTTGTGGTACTACCATATCAGCCCTGAACCTTCCATCTCAGACTTTTTTTTAACATGAAAAAAAAAAAAGTTAATCTCCTTTCACTCTCCTTCATTATCCTATTACCCATTGCGACTGTATACAGTTGAGAAAGTTTGATAAAGTGGCTTGTGAGCAATATGCAAGAAATAAGTGAGAAAAATATAATATTTTACACACCTAAGATACAACATATCCCTATATAACACATTTCTATAAATTATATATAAAATACATATATTTATTTTGCTATACTTTCTCATATGGTGGTAGCAATTAGTGAGATGTATATAGAGTAGGGGCCAAAGTCTATATTTTAAAAAACTGTTAAAAATTATTCTAACAGATAAATGTGGGCATTTGGGGGGAAAACTGATTTGATCCGCTTGCCTTAAAAGGATGGCAAGCTGTTCGACAGGTTGTCCCAATATAACAGAAACGTAAGTCAACTTTCAACAATTCTATGCATTTGTGACCTGTGCTAGAACCTGAAAGCCTGCCCTCCCTGAACACATTTCTCTTTCCCTCCCCTATCGTAGCCTAAGATAAAGGTGTGCAAAGGGTTGGGAGCAACTCCAATCACATCATGACTGTTTCAAAACTGCATTTGGACACTTCTGTATGCATGCACCAGACTGAAAGCACACATTTCAGAATCTGCCCAGGCCTTTTAAAACTCAAATGTATGTTGCAGAAAGGGTCTTAACAGTTAGCAAAATAGGAGCTATTTCCCCAGAGCTACCAAATCAAATTGTGGCCAACATATTGCTGGTTATTTGGAATTATTTATGTTCCTGTGAGAATAAAGAATCTAAGGTGAGGATTTTTTTTATCCTAATGATAAATACGCAGAGACCATAAAACCGCCTGTTAGCTGGCATAGACAATTGTATTAAAGAGAAACCTTGTAAATTTCAAAAGCCGACGAACAAGATGTAGAAAATTGCCTGCGTTTATGGTGCCATTTATCAAAAGACTTCCATAAGTGTTAGCAACTTATGTGTGTGCTCTGATGGCAAAAATTCACATTGGACCTAAAGTGAAACAAAATTCTCCTTTAAAAAAAAAAAAAATCACAACATCAACTCCAGCCCATTAAGAGGGAGTTAAAACAGGCTAGATCCGTGCCTTTATTATTAAATGACTTGCAAGAACATCAAAACCTCATCGCTTACCCAGGAAGGGAGAGAAAGCGAAAAAAAAATTTACCTGATTAGACCTGAAAAAATGCTGAGCAGCTAGTTTGCAATATTGCATTAAAAATAAATATGCCTTCCATTCCCGAGTCTGTCTTCCATTTCCACCAGAGCCACACGGAGCTTAGTTTTTTAAAAATTTCAGGAATTCAAAGCTTGGCTGGAGGAAAACTCTTAAATGGGGGGTCACAATTAGGAAAAAATAACAGTACTATCAGGAAGAAAAGCCAAATGTCAACTTAAGCTGTCACCTGTGGGGTGATGCGGCCACAGTGCCCCCTCACTTGTCCTGAGGGCACAGGCAACAAGATGTTGCATATGTGCACTTTCCAAATCCCACAGGGCAGGGATTTATGTGATTTCATTCATTGCATTATCCCATCCAGCAACCAGAACACCGCCTGGCACATTGCAGATGCTCCAAAAATATGTGTTAAACAAATAAAGGAACAGAAATAGGACAGAAATTGCTCAGCGGAGGCAGACAGCATGGTTTTGTAGTAAGATGCCCCTTCTCAGTGTGACAGAATTCAGCCGTTAAAGACGTCAGCTCCGGCTACACGTGCTCTACCACTGAGACATCGGGTACAACACTGAGCTTCCCTATGCCCCAGGCCTCACCCCTGCAAAACGGGAAATAATAATGGGTTGGTTGTGGAGGATTAAATGCCAAGATGTATGTAAATCGCTTAGCACAGTGGTTCTCAACAAGGGGGATTTTCGCCTCCCCGGGACAGGTAGCAATGTCTTGCGACATTTTCAAGTGTCAAAAATGGGAAAGTGTTGCTATTGGCATCTAGTGAATGGAGGCCAAGCATACTGCTCCAGATTCTAAAGTGCTCATGATAGCCCTTTACAACACAGAATTTTCCAGCTACAGACGTCATCAGTGCCCTTGTCTGTAAATCCTTCCATGGCACACCACCTGATCAGAGCAAGGACTTGGTGAGTATTTAACATAGTCAAGTGATAAACTGTACAAGGCAAAAGGAACCTGGCACCTGTTCATAAGTTTGGCTACTTCTTTTCTGAAGCTCAGGTGAGTATCGTCTTGGTCCATCCTGGCCTCATCTCACCAACCCCCGTCTCAGTTCAGCAGTAGGAACACAATAGCCTCTAGGGTCCCTGGTGTACTAACTCCATAGCTTTTTGTTGAAAATTCCTTGTGCTTCTCTCTGCCGGTTTTAGAGAAAGACCTGCCTGGGGCACAGTGCTCTAGCCTGTAGAGCCACAGGGCAGGATTTTAAATGGGTTCATTGAAAGACCAACTTCAGAGCAAGAAGTGCCAAGGAAACTGGGGCCCTTCCTGCAAAGAGTTTGCGCAGTCATTGCATAGGAACCTTGATATTTCCCAATTTTGATACAAAAGAATTTTAAAGAATAGCTTGTTCCAACTCCTAAGCAGGAATAGGGATGCTCCAACCATGACAGTCCACGGACTTGAAGGAAGCAAACTTGACCACAGATAGGAAGCCCTGTTCTCTGGGACATGAGCCAGCTCATGGAACTCCATGGTGGATACATACCACCTACCCAAGGCAGAATTGGTCAAATGCTTACCTTCTGAAAACCTTCCTAATGTTCTCATTTCCCCTAATTATAACCGCTCACATTAGACCTCCCGAAGTAATTCCAAGTTAGTAACTCCTCCTTGGAGGAGACAGAGTATCCAAGTGCTCCCAAGCCCCTTGCGTACCAGCTGAGACCTGAGGTCTTAGGCTAGTGATCTCCCATCTCGGGGTTTCCCTGACTGCCTCTCAGGGAGACTGCTTCATTCTTGGATTCAGTAGTGGCTTCCTGGATCCACAGCATCAGCTAAGCCCTGGGGGAGATGGCAGCAAGATGTCGGTGAGGCAGCACATATGGTCCCTACCTTCATGAAGCTTCTAATGGCTAATACTAAGGGCAGGAAGGGGGGTCACAACAAAGCAGAAGGAAAGCAAGTAAAAGTGCTGGAAATTGCAGGGATCATCACAGTATCTATTCCATAGGGTTACTGGGTGGGATCGAATGAGATAATATATGTCAAGGCTTTAGGGGAAAAGCTGGCCCCTGGGCCATGCTCAATTAACTCCAACTATTATTATAAATAATTATTGCTAGCTTCTCGCCCATTATTGAAACATAGTATAGTGCTGGTGAGATAACGTTCACCCTTCCCTCTTCACTTATTGCACAGGAGAGCATCTCACCAAAACCAAAGATAGCATACGAACTCCTGGAGCCTTAGAGGGTGGTGGTAAAGAGCCTAGGTGGGCACTGAAGACGACAGGACTGAAATCACAGCCCTGCTCTGCATGAGCTGTGTGATCCCCAGCAAACGATGGAGCTTCTCCTAGACTCAGCTTTCTTGTCTGGGGAATGGGAATAATAATGAGGGCACAAGAGGTTTTTACAAATATTTAATGAAACAATGCATATAAAGCATTTAGCGCTGGTGCCTGATACCTGGTGAGCTCTGGGTACATAGAATTTACCTTATAAAGCATAAAATTAGCATAGTCCAATCTCTCTCCAAAAACACTTGGAATATGCACTTAAAAAAAAAAATCTCTCTGGGTTCCCTTCATCTAATTCTCCAACTTCACATCCTGTTATACGAGCTTTCTCAAAACTGTGCCGGCAGCCGCTCTTCCCTCTCAAACAGGGGGACCCAGGTGTCCTTTGGCTCTGCTGTCCTTTGGCTACTGCATGGTCCCTGTGGCCCACGGGGAGATGAACGGCTGTCACGAAATGAAGCCTGTCTCTAACTGTGATACCCTCAGGATGAATGACAGGGTATGGGATGAGTGTGGGGACCCATTCAAGAACAGATTTTTGTATGAAGTTTTTAAGAAGCTGTATAACTGCACCAGGGTTAACCTCCCTTGACAATGCCCCGAGAGGATGCCTGACAGCTGTGAGCTGTGCCTGTGGGTGTGCAACACACACGCACGCACACACACACACGCACACATACACACACAGCCTTCTTTGCCCCTGCCCGCAGAGTTCCTCCACAGGCTCCCCAAACCCAAAGACAAATAAGCCAAGATTTAGGGAACTACAAATATCCCAGAAAACAAAGATCTACAGGGGACTGTCTTTCAACCCAGACATCACAACCGCCTGATTTTTTATCATCTGTCACGGGTAGATGATTTGAAAGCAGACTTGGTGGACATCGTGAATACGACCGGCTTAAATCAAGCACCATACATCAAGCCTTCTGTTCAATGCAGAGACCTTTAAAATCAGGGATGCTGAGACATTTTCCTAGAGAGCCAAGGGCCACTGAATTTAGCTCTTGTTGCTGTTTTTGTTGGTTCGTGGGTGGCTTTAAAGGCAAAAACCCCCTGCCCACGCCAGGCAGCATAAAACCCACCTGCCCTCAGTGTCTGGGGCCACAGCCGGCCCACCACCTGCTCTGCTTGGCACCCAGTTTGGGCTCAGCGGGCATCAGGCCATCTTACAAACAACATTTCAACCCAGACAGAGGAACAGGAAGAAAAGAAACCTACAACGAGCTGGTAAACAGAATAGGAAAACACATCCCATTGACTCTAAGGGGTAGGAGTCCGATCGTGGCTCTGTGCCTGCAGCTGCAGGGGTGCAAGGCTGAAGGATGTAAATTGATGTATGAGAGCAAAGGAGAGCCCCTCCCACTGCCCTGAACAGAACAGCCTGATGTGAACTCCCACGGAGACACCCCTTCCAGGGAAACTGACATTCTCTTATCTCCTGAATGCAACTCAGAAGCAGATTTTCTGTAAGTGTCTGTTTGTGTGTTGAGAAAGGTGGGGGAGAGGGCTGGACTGACCTGTCTGCTGCTAATCTTCTTCTACCATTTCTTCATTTCGCAGCAGAGCTCACACTCTGACCTGGAGATGCTCCTTCCAGGAATTCATAAAGACACATGGACAAGGATAATCGCTAACATACTGCTGCTAAAAAAAGAATGGAAAGGAACCTAAAATACCCATCAATGGAATGGATACATACAGAAAAATGCTGTGGAGCTATTTTACGAAGTTGATGTACATCTATACAGATTAAGATGGAATGGTATCAATAAGAAAGTAAAAAAGCCACAATACTCCAGGTGATACGAGCCTATTAACATATGCATGCATGCATTTGCATGTGTATACAATTATTGATAAATGACAACAGTCTGGAAGCAGTGCATCAAACTGTTAATAGTGTTTATTTCAAGCAGGTGGGATTGGGGGTGCTTCACACCTTCTTCTTCTAGTTTGTGTTATCTAGGTTTTTTCTTTAAATGAACATTTATAATCCCCAACAAAGTTTGTTCCTTTCTTAGGGAACGTAAGAAAGGAGAACAAGTATTTGAGTAAATGCAGCACATTTTGCCAGGTAGAGCGAAGCTCAGGGAATGTGACTGATTCCCAGTTTGGCCAGGGTAAGCCTGACTGTTGTTTCTCAGATTGACGGGACACATCTGAGCAGCTCTCCTCTTTCATTCCCAAGACTTCTGCTAATAATAAATGACTGGTGATGGGCATTAGCAGTTTAGAAGTGGATGGGAGAAGGCAATGTGCAGAGTTAACAGACCCTTTCTGTGGTTTCTGGAAAGCTCCCCAATCCACAAGGGTGCCTGCCACCTTCCTGCACCATCAAATCATCATGTTGATTCAACTGGGAGTAGACACCTGCCATCTGACCCAAGATGGGCCAGTCAGCTTCCTTCTTCTGGGAGCTTGGAATCCGGACAAAAAAGGAAAATCAGTTTGTGTTACAGGCTTTATCACACCCCCCCCCCAAAATTCATGTGCCGATGTTCTAACCCCCAGTACCTCAGAAGCTGACCTTATCTGGAAATGGGATCGCTGCAGATGAAATAATTAAGATGAGGTTACCGGGGTAGGCCTTAATGCAACTTGTATCCTTATGAAAAATGGAAATGTGGAGAGAGAGAGATCACACACAGAAAGAACACGATGTTACAGTGGGAGCAGAGGTCAAAGGACATTTCTACATGCCATGGAACACAAAAGTCGCCAGCAAGCCACCAGAAACCAAGAGAGAGGGATAGGATTCTCCTTCGAGTCCTCTGAGGAGCCAATCCTGCAGATGCCTTGATTTGGGACTTCTAGCCTCAAGAACTGTGAGACAGTACCTTTCTGTTGTTCAAGCCATCGAGTTTGTGGTCCTAGCCAACTAACTAGTCTCTCCAGGTGTCTGGAACTATAATGCATGAGCTCAAAAGATGGGTCCATGACACATGTGGCCAGTGGGAGAGTCAGTCCTCTAGAAGTGACCTAGAGGGTCAGTCTCCAGGCAGAAGCAGACACGAGAGGTGCAGGGGAACCCACGAGTGCTTTCTAAGCCTGCTTCTGGCCCCTTCCTGAGGTTTTGGTTCCCATTATACCCGAAATGAATCCTGTCGTTCTGCTTGAGCTATTTCCAGGAGATTTCTGTTTCAGCAACAAATATTTATAAATCTCAAATCTCTAATCCCACAATAATGGTAATGGAGCAGACCCACCAACACACAGAATTCAATTAAGGTTTGTTGAATTAGGGAATAAATATGCAAATGGATGTATGTAAGACAAACTGATCAGTAGCCACAAATTCAAGAAGAGGATGGTTGATTTAAAATTCACAAAGACATCCAGGCGGAACAAGTCATTTCCTAGAAAGAGGAAGGGGAGAAGGAGGCAGCACTTGGTGCCACAACCAGGTAACACCAGGCAAAGTACTCTGCTTTGGCTCTGAACCAAAGGACAGAAGAAAATGGAGACAATCTGTTCTGCTCTGCCTAATGGCCTTTGGTAAATTTACCCCACCCCATTCTTCTCCCTTCAACCACATGATTTTGGTAGAGTTTCCAAAAACACTACCCACTCGTCCTTAACCCGGTGGCGGTCCCCTGGACAGGCTGGGCCAGTTCAAGGTCACACAACTCCCTTTCCTGGCCACACTGATCATTTCAGGAAAGATCCATGACCCAAGACTGGGCAAGGAGAATCTTTCCCTGAGATTTTGTGACTTGTAGCACTGTAAGCCCTTGGCTGCCTCTTCTGAAATTCCAGCATCACAGAAGGAAAAGGAGGAACAGACAAACACTTAATGGTTTTGATATTCCTGACTTCTGGCATCCAGAGGCCAGTAAGACCACAGCTTTTTCCACCACGTTCTTAGAAGAGAAAATAAATTTTCCTTTTGTTCAAGTTAGCTTAAGTTGGGTTTCTGTCCTTTACAAAGCCCTGATCTCTACAAAGGACACAAAACTTCATTCATACCAAGAATGAGGAATGGTACCCGCACCCCTAGACATGGAGCAAGGTGCCCCACCATCTGGGAAGCCTCCAAATGAAGGGCATTCCCTGTGTTACCACAAGGTTGGCATTTCTGAATGTGGCCACCACTGAAATGGGCAGTGAGGCAGGATCAACCTGTAATAGCACTCCAGGGTTTTGCCTGCAAGCCGACCTGACCATTCGTACTTTTCAAGCATCTGAGCCCAAGGGCTGCAGAGCAGGGAGGTCAGGAGACAGTGGCTGGGAGACAAGCAACAGAGACAAGAGCTGAACTCCAGTAACATGAGGGTTCTGGTATCGAGGAGAAGACACAGGCTCCCAACAGAGCATCTTCTAGGATTTCTGTAGAGAGAAACAATACAGCCATGAGAGCAGGCTTGGGCTCAAATCTGGGTAATACCATTTCTGGATGTTTCATCTCTCTGAGTCTCCATTTCCTTATCTTTATAATAGGAGACAAATGTTGACTTCAAAGGGTGTCATGGGAATTAGATGAAGTAATGGTATATAATGAGTGAAGCATTTCACACCAGGGAGAAAAGGGTTTTCAATAAATGGTCTTGGAATAACAGGTCAGCCATCAGAAATATACAAAGAAGGGGCACCTGGGTGGCTCACTCATTTAAGCATCTGTCTCTTGATTTTGGCTCAGGTCATGACCTCAGGATCCTGGGATTGAGCTCTGTGTTGGACTCTGTGCTTAACAGGGAGTCTGCTTGAGGAATCTCTCTTTCTCACTCTCTCTCTGTCCCACTCCATCCTTCTGCCCCTCCCCAGCTCACACTCTCTAATATAAATTAATATGTCTTTAAAAGAAGAAAGAGAAAGCACAAAGAAATATACATACCTAGATCATACACCAGAATAAACCACAATGGATCAAAGATGGAAATATGAAAATAAAGCCAAAGAAGTCCTGGGGAGGGGTGCCTGGGTGACTCAGTTGGTTGCATCTGCCTTCACCTCAGGTCATGATCCCAGAGTCATGGGGTCCAGCCTAACATCAGGCTCCTGCTCAGCAGGGAGTTTGCTTCTCCCTCTCCCTCTGCCTCTCTCTCTTCTCGTTCTCTCTCTCTCAAATAAATAAATAAAATCTTTCAGGAAAAAAAAGGGGGGGATTGGAAGGGTGGTTTTTTTTTATTAAAAGATTTTATTTATTCATTTGATAGAGAGAGATCACAAGTAGGCAGAGAGGCAGGCAGAGAGAGAGGAAGAGAAGCAGGCTCCCCGCTGAGCAGAGAGCCTGATGTGGGGCTCGATCACAGAACCCTGAGATCATGACC
This sequence comes from Taxidea taxus jeffersonii, assembly GCA_003697995.1. Lineage (NCBI taxonomy): Eukaryota > Metazoa > Chordata > Mammalia > Carnivora > Mustelidae > Taxidea > Taxidea taxus. The sequence goes on from RCUC01088804.1 coordinate 22,185, forward strand.
TGAGCCGAAGGCAGAGGCCTTAACCCACTAAGCCACCCAGGCGCCCTGGAAGGGTGTTTTTATAACATCACAATGGGAGACACCTTTCTGATAACACCACAAGACACAAAAGGTTGGCAAATTCAGTTATGTACAATATTTTTTAATTAGCATGAAAAGAACCACTTATGCAAAGCAAAAAACTGACAAGCTGAGGAGAATCATTGGCAAAATGCTAACTTCTCTCATAAATAAGAACTTCCAGAAACGGAAGTCAAAGACACAATCTGACACAGAAAAAAAATATAAACGCAAAAGGCAAATGACCGAACAAAGACACTCATTC
>RCUC01088807.1:0-35197 GCA_003697995.1 Taxidea taxus jeffersonii
AGAGCGACTGGAAGCCTTTGGAATCCGACAAATTCACACCCATTTTTACTTACCTGTCACTGTGGCTTACTCAGGGTATTCCCAGACAACAGGGCTCATATCCCCATTATTCTAGCATCTGAAAATGAGTGAAAGGTTTTCTTGTTTGCATCTGTCTAGCCTGTCCTCTGCGCAGCATCTGAGGCCACTGGCATAGAAGGAGCCTGTCACTGTCAGAGGACTGGCCTCTCTCTTGGGCTTCTGGGGGATCAGAGCCCTGTTGTGGGGACAGCCCCTCTGTCTCTGCCTGCTGCTTGCCAGAAATCCCTAACTGCTTGTCAGCACTTAGGCTGTGGTCCTTCAAACTGGGTATTCCTGTTGAATGCATGGTCATTTCGGCTTGGGTCATTTCCAGCTGGTTTTTAGAACGGCCCCTTTTCCTTATTGGCATTCTATACCAACCTCCACTCTCCTATGCTGAAAAAGATACTCACTCTCTTTCACCTTGCTGTTTAACACCCACTCTAAGTGATTACGGTGTTTATAACCTCACTTTCAGCTTTGCTTTTCTCTTTTAGCTCATCCTTCAATGAATTATAATGCAATTTAAAAGAATCATCACTCATTCCCTTAACATAAAAAAAAATTGATACTCATGTTTTTAAAGTAGAAGAGGTAAAAAAAAAAGAGGAAATGAAAATTATATGCAATTGAGGTGGTCAGAGATTACTATTGTCATTATACAAGTGTCTTCCCTTTCTATTGGCACATGTAGCCTATACTTTATGGGTAGAGATATACATCTAGGCATATGGCTCTGAAATTTTATTGTAAAAGTTAGCTGCAACTGTAGCTAGATGGCCAAGGAAGCTAGACATATTCGCTTGAGATAATTGTTATTTTGTTTTGCCTGATATTTATTTTTCTCCTTTAAAACATGAGTAGGGGGCACCTGGGTGGCTCAGTCCATTAAGTATCTGCTTTTTGGCTCAGGTCATGATCTCAAGAGTCCTGGGATCAAGTCCTGTGTCAGACTTTGTGCTCAGTGGGGAGTTTGCTTCTCTCTGCCTCTCCCTCTCAATTTATTTTTCTCAAATAAATAAATAAAAAATTAAAAAACCCCACCAAAACATGAATACATTTTAGTATACAAATGCTTAGTGTATAGTTTGATCAATTTTTACATATATATATACATATACATATATGTATATATATATACCTATATCTATCTATCTGTCTATAACACCTACAAAGATTGAGACAGAATGTTTTCAGCACCCCCACACCTCCAAGATTTACTCTTGGCTCTTTTCAGTCTATAACCCCCTCGCCCTTAAGGGGAAACCACTATTCTGATCTCTATCACTGTAGGTTAGTTTCATAACTTCTTGAACTTCATATAATTGGAATCATATGGTAATTACCTTTTGGTATCTGATTTCTTTTGATAAATGTCATGTCTGTGAAAATGATCCATGTGGCTGGATAAACAGTAGTTTATTTATTTATTATTTAGCTGCATAGCATTCTTCATCTGAATACACAACAATTGATTTTACTGAGGGACAATTTTGGATTGTTCCCAGCCTTTACACTTCTGTAAATAGAGATGATGATCTGAATAAGGCTGAGGCTTTTGCAGTGATTGTGTTCCATTGTCACCCAGTGTCTCTCTCTGCACAGTCCTGTTCCCCACCCTCCTGTACCACCATCAGTCTTGAGGGACTTGCTAATAATTTTCTCTCCTGTTAATTATCTCCACCTTTCAGTCCACTTCCTGGGACTCTGACCTATAACAACAGCCTTGATGGATATGTTATATCAAAATGGCTGTGCTGTTTTATTGGGCCCTAAGACTTTGACAAAACTGAACCTTCAAAGTCCAGTTTTCATGAGGCCCTGGTCACAAAAGGGACAGAAACTGGCATGCCAGGTGCACTTTGAGATTGAATGTCATGGTCAAAGGTAATTTTCCAAACATGAATGTGTCTTCTTAAGATTCTTTGGCAAAAGCTTCAGTAAAATGAGAAAAGCTGTGTTTTAGAGTGTGTGATCTCTGGTTTTATATGTATAAACTGGATTGGAAAAGAGATATATTTTGGGCAATTATAATAGTTCTAATGTAAGGAAGTAATAAAGGAAGGAGGGATGTAAGAGACTTTATGGAGAAAGGAGGCACAGGCTGAGGGCATCATGGCTGTGTGTAGGGTTGTCATTGAAGAAAATGGAGAAGTTAATGATGACACCAGTGCTCTCAACCCAGATGGTCAAGATTGCATTTCTTGTTCCATTCATTTGGGCTTTGGAGTAGAGAAAACCGAGTGTGAAAGAGCATGCTTTTGAAAAACAGACATCAGGACAAAATACTGGTGTGGGGGTAAGGATGAGCAAAGTTTAGTTCAAGAGCATAAAGAGTTTTTTCATGATGGAACCATAAAAAATACCTGTCAAGGAACAGGAGATGTGGGCCTTTCATGTATGAAAAGATTTTAAAAATATGAGAAAGATTTAGAGGTCATATTATATGTTAATTATCTGTTGCTCTACAACAGATTGCCAGAAACTTAGCAGTTGACAATGACAATTTATTTATCTGTATTTATTTATTTTTTTAAGGTTTTATTTATTTATTTGACAGATCACAAGTAGGCAGAAAGGCAGGTGACAGGGGGAGCAGGCTCCCCGCTGAGCAGAGAGCCCGATGCGGGGCTCGATCCCAGGACCCTGGGATCATGACCTGAGCCGAAGGCAGAGGCTTAACCCACTGAGCCACCCAGGTGCCCCTGACAATATATTTATTTCAGTTTCTGTGGGACCAGAATCCAGGGGCAGCTCAATGAGGCTCTCTGTCTTTGGGTATCTCATGGGGCTGCAGTCATCTCAAGGCTTTTCTAGGAAGGATTCACTTCCAAGCTCATTCACATATTTTTTGGGAGGATTCAGTTCCTTGTGGGTTGTCAGACTGAGTTTTGGCTTCTTCTCTGCTATGGACCACCCTTGGTTCCTTGCCATGTGGGCTTCTCCATGGGTGACTGACAACATGGTAGCCAGGACATGAGAGGATAGGAGAAAATGTCACCAGTAGAGAGAAATCCAGTAAGATGGAAATTAGACTCTCTTGTAAACTCATCATGGAAATGACATCCCATCACCTGTGCTATATATATTTTTTTCTTAGGAGTAAGTTACTAGGGCCCACAAAAGGGGTTACATGGAGGTGTGGGTACCAGGAGGTGGAGATCATCGGTAACCACCGTGATCATTGTCAGGAACTGCCTACCACCTGTATATCAAGTCATGTTTGAGGACATGGTGCTGATACACCACAGAAAAACCCTAAGCATTTTTTTAGCACCTATAACTTCACACTTAGGAACTTCCATAAGCCCATTAGAAATGTTTTCCTTTGCTGGGGGCCATATGTCAGTGGACATGTTTTTTGCCATTTACTAATGCACTCAGTAACTTGATTTGAAAAGTCAGCTGGGCAATACTGTATAATTTCAAACACTTTCCTAACAAAAATGTATTACTTTTAATTAGACTGATTTAAAGCTGTTAAGATTCTTGTCAGAAATAATTTTTAAGTGGATGTGTCAAGATAAAAACAGCAGTTGTCAAGTGAAGAAAGCAGTAATTTGTGAATTTGCTCTCTGGCTTATGAGCAGTTGGGTCTTTAAATACTAACCGAGAATTTGTGCTTACACTTTCCTTTATAGAAGCCATTCTGGCAGTAGAGATTCAAATCGTTGGAATGCTATTGTTTGTGGTAAATATTTGTCCTGTGACTGGGGAATTAAATTTGGTTCCTACCCTGTAATATAGACAAAAGCATCACTAAGAAGAGAAAGCATTTAAGCAATCCAATTCAGCAATTGATCAAATACATAGCATGGGCAAAGCATTCTGGGTGATTACAGAGTGGAATGACAATAACAATAATGAAGATCACTCTTTGATGAAAGCAAATCAGGTGAATTTATATGCACTTGAAAAAGCTTAAATTCTCTCTGCAAATCTTTTTAGACTATTAATTTCTTTAGAAAGCTTTTGCTTTGGGGCCATGAAAAGGAGGGCTTTTTGTCTGATCTCTAGGGCAGGATTTCTTAGTACTGGTACTTGATATTTTGGGTCACAGGATTCTTGGTTGCGGAGGGGCTGTCGTGTGCATTGTAAGACATTTAGCAGCATTCTGGGCTTCTACTCACTAGATGCCAATAGTTCTGTTCCCTTCACCCCAGCTGTGACAATAAGGTATATTTCCAGACACTGCCAGATGGATCCGGGGGTGCAGAGAGGCAAGCAAAATCACCACCCTATGGGAATTAACATATCTTTTGAATTAGGGAATCCTAAATTAACAAGATGTAGTTATCTTAATTTTATCCATTGCATTTATAAATGTTATCTTTTCTCTTAGTCCTCAAAAGCAAAATTCCATGTTATATAAAAGATCATTCATTACTGTCTGCAGTCAGGTTTACCTAGGCATCATGAAAGATGTGAAAAAATAAGGAGATGTTTGTCCTTAAGAAGCTTGAGATCTCAGAGGCAGTGGCATAGAGATTTAGGATATAGATATAGGTATAGGTATAGAATTAGATATGGTGCAAGTAGAAAGCACTAAGTCTGAAAAGGGAACAAGGTAAAATGTGTATGCTGTTTAAAGAGAGATAGATGATGCAGTCCAAAGTCACAGGTTCTCAACCAGACATGGCAAGATGGAGGACATACATATTTAAGAGGATGGAAAAAAGGGAGGAATTTGGAGAAATTTCCCCAAACACTGATAAGCAGAACTTGGTCCTTTGTGTAAGAAAATGCTAACAAGCCTAAGGTGCAGTAGGAGCTGTGGGAGTTCTAAACTGGTTTGTTAGGGAACTTATAGTGGGCTCACAGATACTCTTCTCCTACCCATGGTGCCAAGTATCTCAGCATATGGATTCATATGGAGAGCGATTCCAAGCCAAATACAGGCAGTGGAAGACTAGTTATCAGAGGATCCTGGAACACTATATGGAACACTGGCCAGCTGTGCACCCAACATCTTTAACATTAGAACTTTGCGGCTTGTGTGAGACTTCCAAAAACCTGAGGGTTCTCCCAAGATGGCATTATTATCTACAAAGCTAGTAGCATTACAGTGCTCAAAGTATATTCCAAGGATTGTTAACAGATTTTACCTTGAAGAATTTAATCAGTGAGTTAGTTTTTGAAATGCCAAGCAAAATAAATTAAACATATTCCTTTACTGCAGAAGTTGTCAGAGCCTTTAAGATGCATCATAAATCTCAAATGGGGGGATACAGTATTAAGCATTTTCCAAATTTATTTGATTACAAAGCCGTTTCTTGTGTAACACTTCATGAGAATGCAGTCTATGCTACATGCTTTGTATAACTCTGGTTCTGAGTGAGTTGGTGAAATGAGTGGCTGGACCTTAAGTGAATAGTATTATACCAGGGAAAATACATCAATGTCCAAATATTCATAGACCTGTCCCTCCCTCACCTGCTGAATAAAAAGCTGACTTAGCAGCTTGTTCCCAGTGCTTCTCCTACTTCACCAAAGATATTTCTGTCTTGATCACTGGCTTCTTGTTCTTTCATATACATCACTGCAATTGGTGAGGTTTGGGGATGTTAGCTAATTACTCTGGAAAGGCCAAAGAGCAAATGGTAGGAGGAAAATAATAGATACGTTAAGGGGGAAATGAAAAGTGGGAGAGGTTTGCAGAGCAATTGTCAGTGTTAGAGCAGGGCAGGTGACTGACCTTGAGATCTACCTTCATTAGTCTTAGAATTTGAGCAAGAGGGAATGCTCAGAAGGATAATGTTTTCCTGGGAGGTAGAAGAGAAATTCTCAAGTTGGCGTTTTTCCTTATTGAAATGTAGTAAACATTTAATTTGCTTTTTATTTACTTGTGGTTGCTAGGATGAATTCTTTAAATATGAAGATGCGGTAAAGTGGGTCTTTAAGATGAGCTCCCAAAGGTCTGTCTTTTTAAGGGTTATAATTGGGAATCCTTAATGGGAAGCAACGGTCATCACTTAAGGTGCAGGGGGTCAGAGTGTGTGAATAATCCTGGAAATGAAGCCTTAATGAGACAAGCTGGAGAATAGATGCTATTTTGGTCTTCCCGCCCACCTTCTGGGAACCCCAAACACATCTCCCTTCTTGTGAGAACCTTCTGGTTGTGAGGAGTTGCTAATCACAAGACCTAGCCCTTTGGCTGCAGGCACGGGCACACAAGTAGGCCTGGCCAGTCCTGTTACCCAGTTTCCATGTCTGTAGGAATGAAAGCATGACCCAGTTCAGGCCGAGCAGAGTCCTGGACTGCAACTTTATGTAGAACCATGAAGGAAAAGAGATGCTCTGGTGTGACTAAGCAGAAGGGATAGAAACCTAGAGTCTTCTGCACTCATACTTCTTCATCTTTCCAATCGCCGAGCCTGGCCCACTAGGAAGCAGCCAATCTAGAGAACAGGAGGACATCAAGTAGACTCAGAGCTGGGAGGTGGTATGGGATGGTGAAATGTAGTTACATTATCTAAGTTGCTGCTCTCCCTGAGGCTGGCTTAACCCTGGACTTCCCCATTATTGAAATCAAACATTCCAGTATAGCTTAACCAATTTCAGTTTAGTTTCTGTCGTTTTTCATCAAAGGAGCACAAGCAATTTATCCAGCACTGTGCTGAGTGTCTTGAGGACAGAGAGGTGTAAATGGTTATGATTAAAGTCCACGAAAATGGAGATAAAGAGTGTTCCCTGAGATTCATTTGCTTAGAGCAGAACCTGATGAGGAGCCTAATGGGATGAGGAGGGAGAGACAATGGTAGAGTAAGTAGGAACTGAGAAATTAATGTCTTCTCCTGGCTCTGAGTTGGCTGCCCTCCTGAGGTGATAAGGCAAGATGAACTGGGTTCTTTGGATGGTGATTTGATTTTGGGTTACCTAAATTTATGCCCCAAAGGCTGACTTTTCTTCCCCTCTCTTCTCTGTTCCATCACTGTGGTTGCTATGCTGTATTTGCGTAAAAAAATAGAGAGGTCCACAGTTTTTATCAGGTATTATTTTTTTAAACCACTTCATTATGGTTAGAAGTGGCTGTAGGTACAAAGCAAATATGGTGGTCCTTCATGGTGCATCTGGCCTGGTATTTGTGCTGTCGACTTGAGTGTGATGAAATAGTGCCAGAATCTACCCACATCCGCTGATCGCGATTACTCACATCACCCAGGCAGGGCGGTGTGCATTACTGCATCGGCAGCTGCAGGTTCTCCTCATGTGTGCTCCCCATATATTCTTTTTGGAAATTCAGTTCATGCTGCACAAATTAACGTCTCACTTTGTGTCTTTGGGAAGGGTGGTAACGGAGCAGATGATAGGCTTTGAAGCAGGAAACTTTGAGATCTTGAAAGAAAAGACAGAGACCATATTGATTTTTTGCTGTAGACCTGAGACACAAATGAGAGCACCACATCAGGCTTTTTGTTATTTATTTTATCTCTCCAACCTTCTGTTAAAAAGAAAGTTCTTATGTAGCTGCTCCTGGTCTTAGTTTGTCATCTACCTGTCTTCAATTCCGTATACACTTACAGGGTTGATGTTGTAGGAACTCAAGTTGAGTTAGAAATACATTTCTTTTCTTTTTTTTTTTAAGATTTTATTTATTTATTTGACAGACAGAGATCACAAATAGGCCAAGAGGCAGGCAGGGAGAGAGAGGAGGAAGCAGACTCTCCGCAGAGCAGAGAGCCCGATGTGGGGCTTGATCCCAGGACCTTGGGATCATGACCTGAGCCGAAAGCAGAGGCTTTAACCCACTGAGCCACCCAGGCGCCCCTAGAAATACATTTCTAAAAGCAACTGAACTGGGAAATTAACTTACTCTTTGGTCTGTGGGCATGGGTATGAGGTGTGGGCATGGCTTAGTGGAAGGAGGTTGGGCACGGCTGGTGGTCCTGGTCAGTAAGCTCCTCACAAACTTGGCAGGAGGACGTGGGTTATAGACACTGGAGTGTGTAGCCAAGTGAATGGAAGGAATGTGGGGAAAGTGATGATGACGATGACAATGCTAATGACGACTAATATTGATTCAACACTTATTCTTACTCTGTATAAGAAGGCACTTTGAATCACTCTACATGTGTTCTTATTTACCTGCTACAGTGATTTTATGAGGTTGCCCACATCTCAGATAAGGAAACTGAGGCTCTGGGACAGAGCTCACACAGCTAAGTGTGCTGTAGAATGGGATATAAACCCAGATTTCTGTAACTCCAGGAGCTGACCAGGATTCAACTAGTGAAGCCTTCCTGCTTCAGGGAAGAAATGGCACAAGTGCCTTTGGTGTGCTTATTTTTTTTTAACTTATTTTTTTTTAAAGATTTTATTTATTTGTTTGTCAGAGAGAGAGAGCGGGTGAGCGAGCAGAGGCAGACAGAGCAGCAGGCAGAGGCAGAGGGAGAAGCAGGCTCCCCGCCGAGCAAGGAGCCTGATGCAGGACTCGATCCTAGGACGCTGGGATCATGACCTGAGCCAAAGGCAGCTGCTTAACCAACTGAGACACCCAGGCATCCCTCGGTGTGCTTATTAAGGGAATGGTTGTCTCTCCCAGCTGTTCCTGGAGGCTTGTGCCCAAACCTCAGTTAGGGGTTATTGTCAGAGGAGTGGCAAAGAGAATTTTCAGATACCGGGCAAAGAGAATAACATGAAGACTAGAGGGGAAGGGTACCATGAGGGGGAGTGACCTAAGAATTTGGTCACAGAGCTGGGGTCAGATATTGTTATAAGGATTTGAGGTCTCAAGCCTGAAAGCTGGAGGAAGCATTTGGAGAGCTTAAAGCTGGAGAGGGACTTGCATTTTTGCAAGATTACGCTGCTTCACTGTAAAAAATGGACCTGAGTGGCCAGACTGGGTACCGCAGGAGATCATAGGAGGTCATTCCATTGATACCATTGATGTGGGAGAGGTAATCATGGCTTGAACTAAGCTATGTGCTTAAAATAAATTCACCAATTTAGGCAGTATCTTCCCCAGATGTTTAGTCTGCCACACTCCCATCCACCCCTCCTGCCTTGTGATTTTCTCCATTGCTCATCACTTTCAGCTGGTCTGAACACTTGGGGAATTTTCTGAAGAAGCCACTTGTCAGATGTGGGTAGGCAGGGAGGACTAGCACAAATAAGTGACTTAATCTTGGCCCTGGATTGGAGGTGTCTGGGTGAAAGGACAGCTACATCTTTAAATGAGATGGAGGAAAACAGGTCTGAGGGACTGGGTTTGTGCTACGTGTGAGGTGGGTGGGTTGAAGTTACCCTCTGATCCCAAGTCAGACATCTCTGGGGACTAGAAAAAGCTGTGAACTGAATTGGGAGGCATTGTTTTTAAACTCTGGGACCTCGGCCATGTCACTTAATTGCCGTAAGCCTCTTGCTTTGTCTAGGTAGTGAGAATAATAATAATGCCAGCCCTCTGTTTCTCACAGTTTTCTGGCAGTATCCAATCCAATGGCATGCCTGGAAATGCTTGAAAAGTCACAAGTCATTCTGGACAAGTGTACACATGAACTGTCATGTCCACTCATGGACGTGAAAGACAATTTTGGGATGAAAAGGACAACCTTTTGAGGAAAGCACGCTCGTTTCAAAATTTCTATTTTTTTTTAAGTATCTGAGTATTGAATGGTTATTCCTAGGATCTGGTTGTACTCCTATTGTAAGTGCTCAAAACCTGGCATTTCCGTTTTGGGGAAGCAGGACTGCTGAGTGCTAAGAGCATGGACTTTGGAGTTAGACAGGTATAGGTTCAATTCTGTGCTCTGCTCTTTGATAACCTGCATGACCTTGGTGATGTTATTTAATTTCTCTGAATCTAAGTTTCCTCCCCTGCAAAAGGGGTCTAGTAGAACTGACCTCATTTGCCTCTTTTGAGAATTAAATGAAATATTACATGTAAAGTTCTTAACACAGTGGTTAGTCTGTGAAAAGAACTCATTATGCAGTATTTCTAGGTTTTAAAAGTTTTACAGGGCACCTTTTAGTTGTATTTTCTTATTTAATTATCTTTAATATTATCAGTGGGAGGGGGAGGGCGGGAGGTCTATCGTCCATCATATCCCATTTATCCACTCAGGTAGATTCTGTGTGGACACATGAAGGGTCCCCCCATCCCCATCTTTCCCATCCATATTCCTAGGAGATGTTCTAGGGGAGGAAATCAGATGGGAGAGCCGTGGAGACAGCTGTCATTGGAAGGCATAATGATGAGAGCAAATGACATTAGGCCCCTTCACATTCGTGACGCTCCCAGGCTCCCTGAGCATCCACGACACTCCAGAGAAGTTCCCATCAGGCTTACATCATCAGCAGTGTTCCCGGCGTCGCAGCCCCCTGGGAACACACGCGGGCCCTGCGTCCAGGGGTGATGCTGACGCACAGCAGCTGTGCACTGGTCCAAACAGTTCCGGGGAGGCAGCGGGTGCCTCCGGGCAAAGCTGGGACTCGTGATGTCACAGGGGAATCTCAGGGCTTGGAAGGCTGACAGAATGCCTCTGCCAGCTCCGCACTGCAAGTCGGGAGGGAACTGGGCCTCCAGAAAGCATACTTTCACTCCAGCCAGAATCAGCACAAGACTCTTAGCAGTTATGGATTTATTCTGCTGAAATGGAGAAGAATGCGAAAGGAACGTCTTCTCATCCTGAGTAATACCCGCTGATCCTTTCTAAGCAGATGGACTGATGATTATTCCCGCCAATAAGGAGCAAACGCTCCGCTCAGCCTGGTATCTGACCTGTGGGTTCCCTCCTCCTTTGCTGAATCAGGGGATGGAGATGGAGAGAAAACTGTAGGGGGAGCTATTTTGTTTTGAATGCGGAGTGTAATCTGCCTTTTCAAGTAAGCAAGATATTAGAATTGCCTCTTTTGCAGAACAATTTCCCTTTCTGGGGCGTTCTGGAAATGCTGTAGAAAGAAGCACTGGTCATCCTATAGGAAACTTCATGTGATACGTATCAGTGGGAATCTAAATGAGGAAACGTGGCCCATGTTCTCCCAATTATATCAAATGGTTATTGGGCATTTTGGGGGGTAAGGAAAAAAGCACAGGCTGTGAAGTCAGGCGGACCTGGATTCAGATCACAACTCAGCTACTTGTTTTCTAAGCAGCCTTGGACAAGTCGCTTTGTAGCCCTGTAAAAAGGTAAAAAGGAAAGAGATGCCTACGTGACCTCCCAGCCCAAAGTTCTTTTTTAAATTATGTTATGTTAGTCACCATACAGTACATTAGTTTTTAATGTAGTTTTCCAAGATTCATTGTTTACCTATAACAACCAGTGCTCCACGTGCCCTCCTTAACACCTAACACCAAGCTCACCCATCCCAAAGTTCTTATTTAGATTTAATTTGAGGATGCGTGTAAGCTCAGCCAGTAGTCTGTGCTCAACAAATGGTTGTTTTACCCTCCTTATTTCTCTAGAGTGTCAGATATGATGCTCATTCATACCATCTATGAATTTTGCATTTCTAATTGTTTTGGGGGGTTCTTTGCCTTTTATATAGAAGATGTGATTAGGCTCACAAAATAGGGCACATACTCAAAATTAGTTCTTCTTTGAAGTTAGATATCTTCTGTTCATTATTTTGATGGGATGATTTGAGGATGGCGTCTCCGCAGAGGAGTGTTGGATGCTATGGGGAAATGTATTTATGCTTGAGCACAGGTCAGAGAGAAAATAATGACAGAATGGCATTTGCTTCTCTGGAAAGGCCTGGGCAGTGACTTGAAAATGATTCTTGAACAAAAGCATATTTCCTGGCATACCACAAATATATGGCTGTGGCAGCTCAGGGACTGCTCAGTTTCTTACTCAGACATAATATTCTGCTCAGGTTAAGCCTCCTCCAGAACCTAAAAGGCCATAAGATACAGCAAGCCAATTTCTCTGCCTCCAACAAAACAGAGATTGCTTTGGAATCCACCTTATAAATCACCAAGGGGGTTTCCTACTAGGCCAAAGAAGCAATTAGTAGTTAACAAGTAAGCGGAATCAAGAAGAAAAAAAAAATACCAACCCACAAAAGATATCAACATGTTACAAAAGAAAATGTTTTGCTTATTCTCGTCCATTGTGCTGGGCCTGGACATCTTAATGAGGAACAATATTCTCTCAGGATAGTCCTCAGAGAGCTTATCGGAAGCTCTGCTAAAAAGTCGCTGTCTTAATTTTTTTCTCCAGCCACATGCATACAAGAGAATTCCATATTTGACAGTATCCTGGTACTTCCTTTATTTAACAAAGACATCTTAATTTTTCCATGACGGTAACATTTAAGTTGCTCCACATCCAGTCTTAAAATAGTTGTTACACTTAAGGAGTATTATTAGAATAATGCTGGAAGGAAACATGGAGACAATTACTCTAATTCCCTCATTTTATAGGGATAACTCAGGGGCCCAAGTTTGGTGCCTTCTCGAGGTGACACAATGACTGGGGTCAGGGCTGGGTTGAGAACTCTGATTTGTATTTCCAGCTGATGATCTTTTGGCTTTTTTTGGGCACATAATAATTTGGGTTCTACTTGGTAGTAGAAAATTTAGAGCATTAGCAGGAGTTTGCATGTAAGAGAATGTCACCAAACAGGCCCAGTGTGGAAATCATTGCAGGACATTATAGAGGAGGGACTTCAAAGACCGTGAAGGTTACATTGTACAATCAAAGCAAATGTGGCAAAGCGAAGTTGAGTGCCTTTCCCAGGACCACATAGCTAAAAATGTTGGAGCCCAGATATGAACTCACCGTGTCTGGCATATCTGGTACTACTAAGAATATCAGCCAGAGTTCGCCAGGGGTTTTACTGGATACTTCTGTGTTTAGAGTATTCTGAGGGATTTCCTGACCCTGCTTCACTGGGCTGTGAGGAAGCTTGCACTTTGGGAACACATGGGAGAGGCTGGAAGTGGGAATTCTGACTGGCCAGAAAGGAGAAATTCGTCCAACTTCATTTCCATCCCTAACCACATAGGGGACCAGGTTGACATAAGAACAACATCCTCAGTGGCTGTGAGGTGTGTGTATGTATTGTGATGGGGCTGTCTTATGCTTCAGAGGTCTATGGGTTTCTCTTTTGCCCTTCAGCTTTCTGAAACCCCTCTGCCTGACAGCTCAGAAAAGGTGGCTGTCATAGTTCCTTTGACTGAATGAGGGGTAGATACAAAAGGCCCCTTTGAGAGTCTCTTTTTAGGGTTTTTTGCAATTAGGCAGAGTGATTGAGTTAGTTAACTTTGTAGAGATGAGTTGGAAAGGTACCTAGACTTGTGATCTGAAGCTTTCATCACTGCCATGTCATGATCTGACATGTGTTTGTAACTAGGGAACAACTGTGTGGAGAGAAAGAGGGGTAGATGAATGAATGAATGGCTTGCATGTGCTTTCTCTTCTATCTACAAGGGGTACTTGAACTCTGGATTTTTCAGTGTCACCATGAGTATTCTGACCATATACCAAACATGATGGAAATGACAGTGGGTCTTAAGAACATTATTTGTGCCTAGAATCTAGTTGTGCCCAAAGCCAACCTCTATCTGGGTTGTTCTGAAAAAGAGGCCAATAGTCTCTCTCTCTGTCTCTTTTTTTTTGAATTTATGTCAGTTAAAGTTGAGTTCTAATCCCCATGCAAGAAAAGGGGTTGTAACTGACAAAGGAGCTTCACTTTGCCAGTAAATTGCTTCTGTTTGCAGAATGTGAAGTCAAGCTTCAAGAAGAAAGAAAAGAAGTCCTGGGTTGGCTGCTTTTTGATTATAGTTGTTTTATTTATTTGTTGTTTTGTTGTTTTGGTAAAGAACATGTAAGAAACTCTCCAACTGAATGCCACATGGTGCCTAGATCCTGATCCTCTGAAGCAAAAAAATTGTTCTGTTCTCTAGATGGTTCCTGAATACTGTAGTTCTAAAGACAAAGACATGGAGAGGGCTGGCCAGAGTAAACCTGGGGGGAAAAAAACCCTGCAGGGAGTAGAAATGATTAAAGCAAAGAAAAACAAAAAAGAGTAAAATAGACTAGTTTGAAGATACTTTGATTTTCTAAAAGCTCCTGGCAAATTGAGAAGGCAGCTAAAAGCACAATAAGGAAAGGCTTGCTTGGGAAGGTATGCATCAATTAAAAGCAACCCCCCTGGAAACAGAAAGTCTTTCTTCCAAAATGGAATCTTAGCACTGATTCTCCTGGTTATTACCAATTGGATTGAACTCCTTTGTTCATCCTTGAATGAATCACTGTGGTTCCAGGGAAATGATGCCATGATTGGTCAGACTTGAATCAACTGTCCACTCCTGGAGCTATGGATATGATGGACTCCATCCTGCTGAGATTATGGGCAGAGTGGTACAGGAAAAGTTAGGATGCAAAAGATGAGTGAATGGAAGTCAGGAAGATAACAGAGAACATCAGATGAGAGTTGTCTGGAGAGCAGGCACTGTGTAGAATCCAAGATCCTTTAAAGACATATTTTTAAAAGATTTTATTTATTTATTTACTTAAATTCATTCATTCATTCATTCATTTATTTTAGAGAGAGAGAGAGAGCATGTAAGCACCAATGGGGGTGCTGAGGAGGAAGGAAAGGGACAGTCAAACCCCTGTGGTCCAATGCAAGGCTCCATCCCATGACGCTGAGTTCATGACCTGAGCTGAAACCAAGAGTCAGATGCTTAACTGGCCACCCATGCACCCCAATTTATTTATTTTAGAGAGAGAGAGTGAGCAAGTGTAAGTGGAGGGCTGGGGAAAGGGAGAGAGAGAATCTCAAGCAGACTGTGTGCTGAGCGCAGAGCCCTACTTGGGGTTCAGTCTCATGACCCTGAGATCATGACCTGAGTGAAACCAAGAGTTGGATACTTAACCAATTGAGCCATCTAGACACCCCAAAGACATATTTCTAAGTGGAACATTAGTGTCGAAGATAAACATTTCTTTGAGACTTACAGGAAACAAATCTGTTTCTCTGTGTTGGAAATTTCAGACTAACAGGAATAATTCTGAAACAATTAAGATGTTAGAAACTTGTAGAATACTTTTGTTTCATGAATATAATAATACTGAGAAAGCATGAGTTCAATACTATGAAATTATAAAGATTTCAATTTCAGATACTTGTCATATGGCCTTATTATTGACTCAGGATTTCTTCCAAGTGCATTAATATAAATAATTTCAGAGCCATAAAGATTGTAATTTTGTGAACCTATCAGCCCTAGGCTCTTTGAATAGATCATATTCAGAACTTTCTCAGTGATACAGCTACAGAGAAAAAAACACTAGTTGAGGTGACTAATTGGCTCAACAGGAATGGTTCTTGAATCCGTTTCACCACCTTCCAAGAAGGTTCCATAAAAAAACAAAAAGTATATATTGTGTCTATTCAAAGATCTGGGTTTGGAAATTTTCTCATTGTACTTTTCTTATGACTTTCCAAAAATTTTGATGCAGCAATAACTTATTTATTTGAAAATCTTCCCTCACATGTAGGAAATGCTGCTCATGCTAACAAGATAGATGTTCCTAGCAAAAATAAAGCATATGAAAGGTGAGTAGACGTTGGATAAATGCAGTGTTGGAAGAAAACAAGATGGTGGTCATGCCATTCTTATCCAACTTTCCCTTCTTCCACTTGATACTACACCTTCAGAAACAGGTAAACATGCCATCCATCATATTGTGTATTTCCTTGGTAGCAAATTTTACTGGTTTTAATCACTGTATTGTGTTGACTTGATGTAATATGCAGTATTTGAGTGCAAAGGGGCATGAACAGCTAAAATAACATCTCATTTTTTTTTAGGGACCATTATTCTTAAACAGAGGAAGTTGTAAATCTCCAATAGCAAATTTCATTAGTTTTAGGCAATACTATAAATGATGGTATTCTATGGAGTCAATGCCTTGAACACGAACCAGGAAGTTAACTATTGTGGCAAACTGTCAATCTTTACTCCTAAATTATTGTGAGTAGTGAATTTTTTTTCTGGCTTTGAAGTTGAATTATTCTCTTCATTTAGTATGTCAGTCAGGAAAGAGATTTGTCTTCTCAGCTGAGCTCTGCATGGTTTTCTTTAGGTAATTAATAACCCCCCCCACTATGCCATTACTTTGTTATTATTCTCATTCATCAAGTCCCAAATATTTCTTTAAAATTCTGAGGGGCTTGACAGGTTAAACTGTATCCCATTATTGATAATATTAAATAACACAGTCTAAAACCTTGTCTTTAGGGTTTCTGTCAGATTTTCAGTAAAGTGTCATTATATTTGCATCTTTATTTCTTCACGAGAGAGAGAGAGAAAGAGAGAAAGGGAGGTCATTCAGATCCACTTGCTAAAGCTCTCTATAACATGTTTTTAGACCAAAAAACGTGGTTTAGGAGAAAAGAAAAAAATCATTTTCGTGGAAACATTCTAAAATATCCATCATCAACAGGCATGTGAGCCTGAATGCACACAAATATTTGTCTAAGAATGTTCATTGCTGCCATAATTATATCTGCTAAAAAAAAAGAAACTACTTAATATCTGAATAAATGAAAAGTTAAATAAGCCGTGGCACAATGTAATGTTATATATGATTTATTTATTTTTTTCTTTTTTTTTTTTAGAGAGAGAGAACACGAGCACAGGCAGACAGAGAGGCAGGCAGAGGCAGAGGGAGAAGCAGGCTCCCTGCTGAGCAAGGAGCCTGATGTGGGACTCGATTCCAGGATGCTGGGATCATGACCCGAGCCGAAGGCAGCTGCTTAACCAACTGAGCCACCCAGGCGTCCCTGATTTAAAGAAGATAAAGTACATTTACCTGGACTCACTTGAAATGGAACTCATTAAATATTACTAGGGACAAAAAAGCAATTGCATATCGGTCCATATAGTAGAATCATTTTTTTGATGAAAAATATGTCTTTATCTCGTGTATATGAATGCATGTGAACCGTCCATTGTAGTTGCCTCTGAGTAGTGGGATTTGTCAGTAATGAGTTGGCAAGGGCTTCGGCTGTTACCTTAACATACCCCTATGTTTTTTCAATGATAAGCATGTATAAATATTTTAAAATGCATATGGAAAATAAAATAAGTTATTAGGCACTCTCATTTTGCAAGTGAGAGAACTGAGCATGGGGAAATTAAATGACTTTCTTACCATAGCACAGCTCATTTGAGCCAGAGATGGGATTGGATGCCAAGTTTTGGGGCTGCAACTTACTCCTATATATTATTCCTCTTCCTTACATTAATCAGAAATAATAGTTTTAATCATCGATATCCGTATCTTTGAAATCAAACAGAAACAAAAACCCTTCCCCCACCAGAAAAACCTTGGAATTTAAATTTTAGAAGCTTAGACCCTACTTTTCCTCACAGTATCTATAAATGCCCTTTCTTCTGTGAGTTAGAATTAAGTGCCTGTCTGTAGTTTTTCAGATGAGTTGTATTATCATCTAATAAATAGGTTAACCCTAGCACAGGGAAGAAATGTCTTAATCAACTGAAAACTAAAACTGAGTATTCAGTCAGCAAAATTAAGAGGAGGACTGATGGCTTAGAAGGGAAGACTGCATTTATGTTGCTTTGTGTCATAGTGTAATCACTCAAGGCTAGGCAAAGTCTCTATGGTTCGGTCTTCTGGCAGAAGTGCTCATTGTAGTGATAACCTATGAATCAACTTCACAAAGACTAACTAGCCAGGCGGGCTTCCCATTGGGCTGTCTTCTGCTTGTTACTTGGTCTCCTTCATTCCTTCCTCTCTGGTCACCCTCAAAAAATGGCTACACATAGATGCTTCAGTATCTGGATTCTCCCTGTTGAGTAATTTATTCATTGTTTTCTTCCAGTCTTCTTTCAATTATTGACTTTTAGACTTATTAAGCTGTGGATTCTCTTTCTTTCTGGGGTATCTGAACTCTTAGAGTGCTGAGGAAGAAAACATTATAAGGGAGTGTGAAAGGAGATGAGGCAGTTTCTGAGCTAAATTTCAACGTCAGCCAGTATAACCTTTGTATAACCTCTTTGTTATCGGTCAACAATCCAATTCTTGTTGTCATCAGAACTACCAAGTATTGGGTGTCAATGGGGAGCCAGGCACAGGAGTGGGCACTTTATATAAACCTATGCCTCGGTACAATCCTTTGGGTTGGGTACTATTATTATTCCATTTGTATATGAGTAATGGAAGCAAATAAGGCTTAGGTGATTTGTTCAAGGTCATACTGGCTAAGGACTACCATGTTCATTTTGGAGGAAAATTGTCTTCTCTCAGGATTCAGCCTTCGAATTAAAAAAGACCAAAGGATCATAATAAGACTCATCAAAGAAGTGGAATCCTCCAACACATTCTCTTCCCCAATGTGTTCTGCTTATTAGTATATAAGGGAACCCCGAGTTTCTGAAAACATCTATTGATTTCCTTGTGTGTAGAGATTTACAGAGAAAATTTGTAGGCCTCAGATGCCATTGCAACATTCACTGCTTTGCTGTGGATATGAAGGATGTTTGTGAAAGAAGGCCAAGTAATGTCATCATTTGGCCTCATTTGTGAAATGGATGGCTATGTTCCTGGCACTGAGAAGGATGCCCCAAAGCCATTTGAAAGATGAAAGGGCTTATCTTGAAACAAGGTTTTCTGGAAGATCACAAACCAACCGTCTAAAATGTTAGTTCAGATAAAACGAAAGCAAAGAACTACTGGAATCTTCAAGTTGAAACTTCTAATTAGGATTTTAACAGTGTATCAGGAAATCATCCTTGCTGCAGTCTTTGGAATTGATTCTTCTCATAGGAAGTGGCAAAAATTTTCTTATCCCTTGCTTATGGACTTCAAAGATATTCAGTTGATTAAAGCATTTTCTTTTTGCCCAGCTTTGGTATCGGGGCGTTCCTGTTGAATTCTCTAGTCAAAATTCTTATCTGCAGCTGGGGGCTGATTTTAATATAAATAATGGGTTTGTCCTATCTCAGGTGCTTATTAAAATGTCATTCAGCAATTAGTTGAATCAAGAAAGGAACATAGTACACCTTTATTCTGCCTCAAAGCTTATAGAAATCTAAGTTGAGAATCTCACTTTGCTTCCAGCGCACGGAACAGCTGTTGGTTAGGTGCCTGGGCTCTAAATTTATAAGGAGCAAGTGTTTCTCTTTGGACATATCTGAAGAGGAGTAACTTCTGCTACCCTCTCTCTACTAAAATCACCAACTAATTTCGGAAGAGATAGCAATCGGTTCCCTAAGGCCATCAGCTGCTATGTAATATATTATTAAATATAATAACTACATTCAAATAGTCTGCGAATGTTTAGTTTTCACATAACCTTGAAAATTGGATATCAAATATTATCCTAAAAGAAAGAAAGAAAGAGAAGAGAGAGAAAAAGAGAGAGAGAGAGAGAGAGATGCTTTACCCCCATAAAATCCAGACTGCAATAATGAATGTGTCACTATTAGCAATGGGATTTTTTTTTCCCCTCCTCCAGTTGATTTGGACACATTCTCTGAGATGTTGCTATCATATAAAGGGTTAAGTTTTTTAGGCAAGTCTGAAAGTGTTTAATTTTCTTAGCAAATTGCCTCATCTCTGGTAGCTGCCACAACATGCCTCATTTTGGTAGCATACAGTTGACACATCCTTTGGGCATGGAAAAAGTAACAAAAATCTGGAATCTCCCCTCTTCACTTTCAGCAGTGAGTGCCATGAAGAAATAGAAATAAGGACTTGCATGCTTAGTATAATGAAAATATTATTTCCAATTCTTTTTAGTTCTGAATTAATAATAAGTGAAGGAAAAAGAAGCTCAGCACAAAGAGTATGCTGTGCCACTTGAAAATTTTTCAATAATTAGGTTAATGGACACATTAATTTTTCTTATTTTTTTGACAACTACTCCACTTGCTTACTTCCTATTAAATATATTTTTTCCCCAAAGAAACTGGCTCAAATCTTACTTTTGATCATTCTTTTCAAAATTCTGAATAAGGAATCCTCCCCAACCCCCAAAAGACATTGGTCCAGCTTCTGGAATGGCAGAACAAGGACCTCTGAAAATTCACTGTTCCATAAAAAAAATGAGAACTTTAACAAACAAAACAAAACAAAAACAAAAACAACCCCGTCAAAATCAACTTTTGGGGATCTCTGAAAATTAACTGAAAACTTGCAACAATCTAGGAAGAATTTATTTTAAATAATGGTTGAATCTTGGCAAGAATAGCAAGATTTATGGCATTTATAACTTGTCATAATTCGACCCTCTGCCTGAACTCAGTAGCCTTGAAAACCAACAGGCTTGCACTATGATGGTTGTGAAAACCAGCAGCCTTGCTGGTCATTGGAATGGGGAAATAGCTGTGGAGCTCCCCTAAAGCTTAATTGCCAGAGAATTTCCACTATTTGGTCTGTCTGTAAGTTGGCTTCTTTGTTTGTTTTAAATCATAACAAAGTATATTATTTATTTAGTAAAAAGTTCTGAAAGCATATTCTGTGGCTCAATGATAGTATTAAAGACCCAAGATCATTTCATCAGTATGAGTGAACTGATTCATCTTCCTTGTGTTGGTAACCTTATGGTCCCAAGATGGCTGCCACAGTTTCAGGCACAGAGTCCCTAGCATCCTATGAAGGAAGGAGAGGAGTTTGTGGGAGAATAGTCTCTTTTCCTTAGTGGAGAAAATTTCAGAAGCTCAAATGATGTTCTCTTATGTCTTATTTAACAGAACTGGGCCACATAGCCACTCCTAGTTGCAAGGGAGATTGGAAAAGAGAATATTTGGCACAGGGGATAAGAATTATGATTTACTCAGAAAAATTATGACTTATCTCTAGGAGTTTGGCACAGTAAAGCCTGAACACAAAAGGTTCTTTTGTTCATCCTTCCTTCCTTCCTCCCTCCCTCGCTCCCTCCCTTCCTTCCTCTCTTTCTCTCTTCCTTTCTTTCTTCTAATCTGGGAAGACTTTGGGTCAGAAGGAAACCAACAGTGTTGATCATAGGTAAGAATTGTCCCTGTTTCATTTTTTTTTTAAATAGAAGTATACTTAACATACAATATCTTACTATTTTCAGGTGTATATCATGGTGATTTGATATTTTTATATGTTATAAAATGATCCCTGCAATAAGTCTAATTACCATTTGTCACCATACAAAGTTATTGACATTATTTTTTTACTATATTCTCTAAGCTGTACATACTATCTCTAGGAGTTTGTACCTCTTAATTCCCTTCACTTATTTCACCCCCCTCCCCCGTCCTCTCGTGAAACTCTCCTCCCTGTGGTAACCAAAAGTTTGTTTCCTGTGTCTATGAATCTGTTTCTGTTTTGTTTCACTTGTTTATTGGTTTTATTTTTTAGATTCCACATAGAAATGAAATCATACAGTATTTGTCTTTTTCTGACTTATTTCACTTTGTATAATATCCTCTAGGTCCATATATGTTGCAAACAGTAAGATTTCACTCTTTTTATGGCTGAGTAATATTCTATTGTATATAGATACCACCTCTCTATGCATTCATTTATCAGTGCACACTGGGGTTGTTTCCATATCTTGGTTATAAATAATGTTGTAATGAACATAGGGGTACATGTATCACTTCGAATTGATGTTTTTATTTTCTTTGGATTAAAAAAACCACAAGTAGAATTGCTAGATCATCTGATAGTTCCATTTTTATTTTTTTGAGGAACCTCCATTACTGTTTTCCATAGTGGCTGCACCTGCCAATCGTATATTTTCTTTTCTCAAAAAAATGAATCAGGGACAATTCTTACCTATGATCAACACTGTTGGTTTCTTTCTGAGGGTTTTCTTTTCTCCACATTCTCACTAACACTTGTTATTTCTCCTCTTCCTGGTCATAGCCATTCTGACAGATGTGAAATAATATCTCATTGTAGTTTTGATTTGCATTTCCCCCCAGTGATTAGTGATATTGCACACCTTTTCATGTGCTTGTTGTCCATGTGTGTATCTTCTTTGGAAAAATGTCTCTTCCAATCCTCTGCCCATTCTTTAGTCTGGTTGGTCTTTTTGATATTAAATTGTGTAAGTTCTTTATATATATTGGATATTAACCTCTTACTAAATATATTATTAGCAAATATCTTCTTCCATTCAGTAGGTTGTCTTTTCATTTTGTTGATGGGTCTCTTCACTGTGCAGAAGCTTTTCAGTTTGATGTAATCTTATTTGTTTACTTTAACTTTTGTTGCCCTTGCCTGGGGAGAGTGGTCCAAAAAATATTGCTAAGATCAATGTCAAAGAGCTTACTATTTTTTTTCTAAGAGTTTCACAGTTTCAGGTCTTATATTCAAGTCTTTAATCCATTTTCAATTTATTTGCATGTATGATGTAAAATAGTGGTACATTTTCATTCTTTTGCATGCAGTAGTCCAGTTTTTCTTTTCTTTCTTTTTTTTTTTTTTTGAGATGTTATTTATCCATTTGACAGAGATCACAAGTAGGCAGAGAGGCAGGCAGAGAGAGAGGGGGAAGCAGACTCCCTGCTGAGCAGAGAGCCCAATGTGGGGCTCCATCTCAGGATCCTGGGATCATGACCTGAGCTGAAGGCAGAGGCTTTAACCCACTGAGCCACCCAGGTGCCTCAGTAATCCAGTTTTTCTAATACCATTTATTGAAGAGACTCTCTTTTCCCTCTGGTATATTCTTGCCCCCTTTGTTGTGGATTAATTGACTACATAAGCCTGGGTTTATTTCTGGGTTCTTTGTTCTGTGGATCTTTGTGTCTATTTTTTGTGTGTGTGTCAGAATCATTCTGTTTTGATTATTATACCTTTGTAGAATAGTTTGAAAGCAGGGAGCATAATACCTACCCCTTTCTTCTTCTTTCTCAAGATTACTTTGGCTACTTGCGTTTTTTTGTGGTTCCATACAAATTTTAGGATTATTTGTTATGCAAAAAATGCCATTTTGTTGTTGTTGTTGCTGTTGTTAAGATTTTATGTATTTGTTTATTTATCTAGAGACGGCACAAGTAGGGGGAGGGACAGAGGAGAGACAGAGAGAAAAGCAGACTTCCCACTAAGTGCACAGCCCAATGATCAATGGCTTGATCTTATGATCCTGAGGTCATGACCTGAGCTGAAATCAAGAGTCGGATGCTTACCCAGCTGAGCCACTAAGGCGCCCATACCATTGGTGTTTTGATGGCGATAGCATTAAATCTGCAGATTGCTCTGAGTAGTCTGGACATTTTAATAATATTAATTCTTCTTGACTTTGAGCATGGTATTATTTTCTATTTATTTGTGTTGTTTTTAATTTCTTTCAACAATGTCTTATATTTCAGATTATAGGTATTTCACTTCTCTGGTTAAATTTATTACTGTGAATTTTATTCCTTTTGATGCAATTGTAAATGAGATTTTTTTTTTAAATTTCTCTTTCTGAGAGCTCACTATTAGTGTATAGAAACACAAATTGTTTCTGTATGTTAATTTTGTATCTTGTGGTTTTATTGAATTCATTTCTTCTAGTAGCTTTTTGGTGGAGCTTTTAGGTTTTATATATATATGTGTATATATATATATATGCATGTATATATATATGAACTTGGCATATGTATACAGTGAAATATTATTCAGCTATGAAAAAGAGTGCATACCATTATATGTTACAACACGGATGAACCTCAAAACATTATACTAAATGAAAGAAGTCCATCCAAAGGCCCCATGTTGTAGCATTGCATGTATATGAATCGTCCATGGGCGGATTTATAGAGATAAAGTATAGATTATTGTAGGGGCAAGGTGAAGGAGGAGATGGGAGTGACTGTTAGTGTTCAATATGTGGGGATTCTTTTGGGGGTGATGAAAATGTTCTGAAATTAGATAGCAGTGATGGTTGTACAACTTAGTGAATATACAAAAGACACTGAGTTGTAACATTTTAAAAGGACAAATTTTATGGCATGTGAATAATATCTCAATAAAGCTGTTATTCAAGAAAGTCACTCCCCAGCTGTTTTCAATTAATGCTCTGAGGGCTTATGTGTATGAATGACTCAGCAGAATCCAGTTGTTTCTAACTTATATTTTTAAGAGAGCCAAACTATTTTGCAACATAGCAAACATATATTAAACAAAATGTAATCATCACATGTCACTCTTATAAACTAGATAAATAAAACAGACTTCTTCACAAGTCACCACATGGAGATGGGATTCACCCATAAATACATCCAAGTTGCTTTGGTCATTTTACAATGACCTTGGGTTGGCAGGGAGAAAGAGAAAGGGAAGTTGAGGCAGAATAATCCATGCCTGATGATTTTGTTGTCGATCAGCAACAATAAAAAGGCTTTTGTTAGATTTTTAACTGACCAGCCTGGCTCCCTTTTACTGATTATCTTCAACAGATAATAGTTTCTTGGCCAGGTACTGGTAATTATTTTAGATGTTGAGATTTCACTGTGATTAAATTAATTAAAATCTGTCTTCCTGGCATCCTAAATAAAGCCTGTACCTCTCAGAGTTTAAGCAGGTTTTTTTATCCTCGTAAACTAGAGAATGATTAAAAAGAGATTGGCGTCTCCTTGAAAAAGAAAAACCCAGACTCCTCTACCTCATATCATAATAGAAAATGATAATCAACAAAGCAGTTGAGCTTTTGGCAATGAGAATGACTTTAGACCTGAACCATTCCTTCGTATTTTTCGTTGGGTTGGCTCATTTCTCTCCAGGTAAATATCTTTGTTCATTAAATAGGAATAAAATGTTCATATTTTATTTTAACATTCCAAAGTTAACATTTTGTTCCCAACCCCTGTGTTGAACAGGAATATGTTACAAATAGATAATATACTGCTGGGATGCTTTTAAAGGCTGTTAAAAATAACCAGCTGCGTCATGAAAAGGAGGGTGCATGTAGAAATTTTAACAGTTTGAGTTTTGCAACTTTTTTTAGGTGTTCATATGCATAAATATTTATATTTTGCCCTCTGCTAACTTAAGTATTACATGCTCATATGATCTTGTTATAACCAAGGATGTACACCTGAGGAAATGTAATTGTGAAATAGGATTGCAATTTAAATATTCCATGGGAGCATACTAAAGATATTGTTTATGCTGTGGGTTGAGAAGTTATTTCAGGAGAGGTTGAAACATAGATCAAGTATAACTCTTCCTCCCAGTGAACCTCTTTTGCTGTTTGACAATTATTCTACTTTGGACATATTTATATTAGGTTTGTCACAAGAGGACAAAGAGGAAGGCTTTGAACTGTCATCTGTAAGCTGAATAATCTGTATCATTTTTTATGTTTTAAGGAATCTAAGGGCAAAAGTTGCTTATATCTGATTTATACTGTGGAATTCCCATGTGGATATGAATATGGTAATATTGAAGGTAATTTAGATTTCCTATTGCTTTTTCCTAGTGACTGGATTTTGCTAAGGAATGCATATAAATTACAAATTAGAAGGAATAACGTCTTTAGAATTTTGAACCTGTGTTGGTGACAAAAGTAGTACAGCATTGTCATAAACAATGGAAAGATTTGAAAATATTTCTAAATGAGGTAGAATGATACTGTCCAAGGTCTGCTCAGCAGCATGAATCCCAGAAGGAAGAATTGGATTAGTAGGAAATTGGGGTTGGCCTAATTTTGGAACAAATACATCCAAAATGGGAGTGCTTTTTCAGACCTTGGTCAGAATTGAACAGATCTCTGAATTAATCAAATAAATCTCTGAAAGTTTTGCAGATTAAATCCAGGAATTCTAGGATGATATATCCCCATGCATGCATGAATGCATGCTAACATTTCTATGTCCCATTTGATGCAGACATCACTAATGGGTCAGGATAAACTTTACTGTTAAACCCCAACATAAAGAATGATAGTCAGCCTCCAAGATGTCCCCCAATAATCCTAGCTTTGCTTGTGTATCCATGCCCTTCTGTAGTTCCATCCCATATTACATAAGACTGACCTGTTTGACCAGTAGAATACTGCAGAAATGAAGCATAGAAAATGTGTGTGATTTCAAAGGCTAAGTCATAAAAGACTGTAATTGTAATGACTGCCTTGCTTTTTCTTAGATTTCTTCCTCTGGGGGCAGCCAGCTGCCATGTCATAAGAAGCCTTAAGCAACATTATGGACAGTTCTATATGATGAGGCCTCTTCCTAACTCTTAGCACCAACTTGGGAGCCATCTGAGGAAACCTTCTTAGAAGTAGATCCTCTGGCTCTGGTCATGTCTTCAGTTGACTGAGACCTCATGAGAGCTCTAAAGACACAGCTAAGCTTCCGATTTCCTGACCTATAGGAGCTACAAAAGATGATCAGCATTCACTGTTGTTTTGGGCTACTGAATTTGGGTATAATTTGTTACAAAGCAATAGATAACTAATGTATCATGTTTGATAGGTGATCCTAGCAAGCTTCAATGAGAAAATGAGGAAAATGAGTGAAAGAAGATAGGTCAGTCCTTAAAGGTTACATTAATGTGGCCAACTGGACTCAGTTCCATCAGAGAGACTTTGTAGGTGGTGTAGTTTGTACCTGAGAATTGTGTCACTGAGGGATGGTGGAGGCGTGCATGCCTTTATACCAATTCCCACTCTTCATTGGATGAGGAATGCCCAGGTGGGCAATAAATCCTCAGTATTCCTGGCTGCCTTGACCCTGGCCTTCTAAAGAATCAAAACATCTTCAGAGAAGTAGGAAGCTACTGGTGGTTGAAGTGGGAGGCTGTCAGCTTGTAAAAGAACTGTCCACCGTGGCCACAGGTAAACTTAACATAGAGGCAGATTGAATGGATTGTGGGGTGGGTTGTGGAGTGGGACTCCAATAATGTCTGCTGTACAGCTTTAGTCTTCTTCCCTGCCAAACATGAAGCAGCCAAGCCCAATCAATGAAATTAGGATTTGAGATGAGATCCCATTGGTCTTCTATAGTCCTCTGGACTAGAATATACTCCCCGCTCTTCATTCTGCCCCGTCCCCTCAACACTGCTTTCCACCTAGTGAGTTCTTACTTAACACTCAAAGATCAAAGGTTAGCTACCCAGTGAAACTTCCCTAATAATGCCTTGTTTGCCTGGCTAAGTTAGCCTCCCTTTCTTTGCTGGTCATTGCTTTAAATCGTCACATGGATGATGATCACTTCTCTCTCTCTTTTTTTTTTTTTTTTTAAGATTTTCATTTATTTATTTGACAGACAGAGATCACAAGTAGGCAGAGAGGCAGAGGGGAAAGCAGGCTCCCCGCCGAGCAGAGAGCCTGATGCGGGGCTCGATCCCAGGACCCTGAGATCATGACCTGAGCTGAAGGCAGAGGCTTAACCCACTGAGCTACCCAGGTGCCCCAATGATCACTTCCCTTATGTGTTTATCTTCCTGACTTCCCGGCTGGTGAACTTTTGCTCATCTTTATACTCCCAATGCCTGGCATATATTAGGACTTCAAAAAAATTAAAAAATGAGCTAAAAGAGCAAGTCTAGAGGCCTTGAGGTAAAGGCTCCAACCTCAGTGTTCTTCAATATTCCCTCAGAGCTTATCTCCTACAGAGGTACTCACAGACATGTGTTTTACTATGGATAAACAAACAAACAAACAGTATTTACATACTTTTTGGATGTGCTTGGATTGCTCTCTATAGGAGTAATCAAAGTGAGAATAAAGATTGTGCTAAAGTAGGTTTAGGAAGATAAAATTTTAATCCTCAAGCCAACCAATACTTGAATTTACTTACCATATATATATTTTTTAAATTGTTGTATTCACCTGGCTTGGTAGAGAAAATTTTTTATTTTAAAAAAATGGTCTCTCCTCAACAAAGTCATTGAATGGCTATATTGCCATGTTAAGTGTGTCATGAGGTTTGGTTTCTACTCTTAAAATTTGAAGGATATTGTTTATATGGAGAAGAAGGGGAAGGGAAGTGACCAGCACTATTTCAAAGCTGGCATTGTTTTTAAAGGTCCCCGGGGGAACGTTACCATCCCCAAACATTAACAGATGTCATTCTCCTGTCCTGGGTTGACCTAAGGCCCTTAGCCATGGTTCGCTTGTGCAACGATTTAGCCTGTGTGGATTTTGTCATCTTTCCCTCCAGGGCAGGATGAGCAAAGAGGAGAGAAGTGAGTTTCATTTTACCTCATTTTGTTTTGTTTTTCTCTCATCACAGCCACTCCGTGGCTTATGGTGAGAGCATCTGATAGTTGCCGGACCTGGAGGATCCCTTCTTGCTGGATGCCAAGAGTTAAATGGGTTCAGTGCATTTTCCAGGGGGCATTATGAAAGGTGCTAACAGATGTCAATTTCAGCTTATTCATTAAAGTGCTTCTCAAAAGCCACCTGATGTCTCTGGGTTAGAGCTTTTCTTTCAGCCTTTTCTCATTACATTTTAGTTCTGTTTTGTGAATAAACCTTTGAAGAAATCTGAGAGCTATTTTAGAAACCCAAGGAGTAGAACACTTGAAATGTATAAGCTCTGAAATATGCATTTGACCTTATACCTTGTGCCAGTGGTCCCGGGAAGGCAAAGACAGATGCTAAGTATTTTCCTGTACTCTGAAAGATGATATTTCTTTAAAAAATTAACCATTAATTTTATTATAATATATGCACACAATTTTCCACTGTGGTCCTTGTAAAAAAAATTCTTAAAATCTGATGCTAAAATTTCATGTCAACTTTGAATGGTTTTATATATCCTAAAGGTGGATATAATAAATCTGATAATATGCATTTGAATACTCTTTCTTTCTATAGTTACCTGTCATAGAGACAAGGAATAAATGTCAGTATAGCTTTATAATTTGCATTTTCATAAATGATTTGGGACCAGTCTGACTGCAACTAAAACATAGAAATCTCTTAATTTAGGTGATTTCATTTCACTTCAGTTGTGGTCGACAAAACCTAGTTTTGTTGGAGCCTGATTCCATTAGGATTGCATGCAATATTTAACTTTTTACAACAGTGAACAGAAAAGTTGTATCCTGTGTATCTCTGAGAGGACCCTTTGACATAAATAGCCTCACTTTCAGCAAGTAAGAAAAACTTGGTAGAGACATGGAATGTCAAAGTTATATCTTGTATTTGCTGGCCAAGCATTCCTGCTCCTTTTCTTAGAGAAAAGCAGCCCAAGCATCCATGTAGGAATGACCAACCTCTAATTTCCAATCCCAACCTCTAATTCCTATCCACTAAATGGGGATGATTCTACATAGAGGCTCCTGGAGTGCCTCCTGGGTGCAAGACTCAGGCTAGGCCAATCCAAAGACCCGATTTTTCCAGATTACAATTATTTCAGGGATGTATGGGCACCTGTCCTAAATAAAGCCTCCCTGAGAACTTTTGCTGGAATTATCAGGTACAAGTTGCATTTGTCTTCAGGATCTTGGATGTCAAGAAACTTTAATGTCAGTAGCCATGGTGGTAGAGAGAATCTGCCCTCTCTGGGAAGCAGTTCAGAGGAAAACAGCCAAGAGATGGTGAGAAATGGAATATCCTTTGGAGGGTGGAGTGAGACTTCCTGCAGACTTGACTGGCTCCTGGGAAGTGAGGTAAGCAGGTCCATAAAGAGACACCTTACTCTGCTTATCACTCAAGTTCTTTGCCTTGAGCACCTTAATTTCTGGCAATTACTTTTTTAATCCATTTTTTTGGGTAAAGGAAGCCAGAATGAGTGCAGAACTTGTGCCTGGGTCTCACTTGTGCTCTATACTAACCCACAACCTCACGCAAATAAAAGCAGATGCTAAGTATTTTTTTCCAGCACTAAAAGCTAAAACTCAGCTTCCGCTCTGTGGGCTGCAGTTTCTGTTGAATCAAGGCGGGTACATTTTGAGCTGTTCCGAGGAGTCCTGGCCTTGAGGTCCTGGGGAGAAATTAACCTTAGGAAATTAGGAGATTAAGGCATCACAGTTGGGGTTTCCCTACTGTGTTTCCCATCCCATTCAAACTGCAAGTTATCTTTCAATTATTTTATGTTCATATTGTATATGAGGAAGGAAAAAAAGCCTTTTTCTTCACAGTGGTTAAAAACCACTTAGGTGTCTGTGTTTCCTTCCTGCTTATGTCTCTGACATCTTTAAGATATTAATCCCTGAGAACTTTATGTTGAAGTGTCTAGAGCCTAGTCTGTAAGTCCATTGAGCTAAATCGCATGATTGATGTGTTGAGCCAAAGATGCTGTGTTTAACCCTCTCCCATTTCTACATTGTTGGTTCGCTTTCTGGGTGATGTTAGTGATGTTCGGATCACTGACCTCCTCTCTGTAAAGGGCCTATTTGACATATGGCTTAGCATATGTCTTTCTTTTTAAAGGAAACTTAATTTTTTAATCACCTAAGTAGTACTTGCTCATTATTAGAGATTTTTTAAAAATCAAAATACCAAGAGGGAAACTATCTTCCATAATCCCACTACCCTAAAATAAGCAAATTTTCTGCTGAAATCTCCCCAATAGCTTTTTATTGCATTTCTTAAATGTAAATTTTAGACAACATACAGTGAATACTGGTTTTTGGAGTAGAATTTTGTGGTTCATTACTTACATACAATAACCAGTGCTCTTTGCAACAAGTGCCCACTTTTAACAGCATTACCCATCTAGCCCATCCCCCACCCACCTCCTTCCATCAGCCCTCAGTTTGTTCCCTATTGTTAAATGGCACTTATGGCTTGTCTCCCTCTCTTCTTTTTTTCTTTTCCCCCTTCCCATATGTTCATCTATGTTCCTTCTTAAATTCCACGTAGGATGAGATCATATGGTGTTGTCTTTCTCTGTCTGACTTATTTCACCTAGCATAATACACCCTAGCTCCCTCTCTACCTTGTTGAAAATGGCAAGATTCCATTCGTTTTATGGCTGAGTAATATTCCATTGTATATATGTACCACATCTTTGTCCCTTCATCAGTTGATGGAGATTTGTTCTCTTTCCATAGTTTGGCTATTGCTGATAATGCTGCTATAAATGTCGGAGTGCATATACCCCTCCAAACCTGTATTTTTGTATCCTTTGGGTAAATACCTAGGAGTACTATTGCTGGATCACAGAGTAGTTCTATTTTTAATTTTTTGAGGAACCTCCAAACTGTTCTCCAGAGTGGCAGTACTAGTTTACATTCCCACCAACATTACCAGAGGGATCCCCTTTCTCCACATCCTTGCCAACATGTGTTGTTTATTGTGTTGTTAATTTTAGCCATTCTGACAGATGTGAGGTGGTATCTCATAAGGGTTTTGATTTCTATTTCCCTGATTTTGAGTGATGTTGAGTATCTTTTCATGTATTTGTTAGCCATCTGTATGCCTTCTTTGCACAAGTGCCTATTCATGTCTTCTACCCATTTCTTTCTCTTCTTTTTCAAGATTAATTTATTTCAGAGAGAGAGAGAAAGAGAGTGCAGGGAGAGGCAGAGGGAGAGAATCCTCAAGCAGACTCTCTGCTGAATGCAGAGTCCTACACAGGGCTCGATCCCAGAACCCTGAGATCATGATCTGAGCCAAAATCAAGAGTTGGATGCTTAACTGACTGAGCCACCCAGACACCCTGACTTCTGCCCATTTCTTAACTGGACTGTTTGTGTTTTGGGTATTGAGTTTGGTAAGTTCTTTATAGATTTTGGATACTAACCCTTTATCAGATATGTTGTTTATAGATATCTTCCCCCAATCTGTAGGCTGCCTTTCAGTTTTGTTGATTGTTTCATTCACTGTGTGAAAACTTTTTATCTTGAAGCCCCAATAGTTCATTTTTGCTTTTGTTTCCCTTGCCTCTGGTGATGTGTCTAATAAGAAGTTGCTACAGCCAAGGTCAAAGAGGTTTCTGCCTGTGTTCTACTCTAGGATTTTGATGGCTCCTGTCTCACATTTAAGTTTTTCATTCATTTTGAATTTATTTTTGTGTGTGCTGTAAGAAAGTGGTCTAGTTTCATTCTTCTGTGTACTGTTGTCCATTTTCCCCAACACCACTTATTGAAGAGACTGTCTTTTTTCCACTGGAAATTCTTTCCTGCTTTGTCTAAGATTAGTTGACCATATAGTTGTGGGTCCATTTCTGGAATAAGACAAGAAAGTCCACTCTCGTCATTACTATTTAACATAGTACTGGAAGTCTTAGCCTCATCAGTCAGTCAACAAAAGAAATAAAAGGCATCCAAATTGGCAAGGAAAAAACCAAACTTTCACTATTTGCAGGTGATATGATACTCTATCTAGAAAACCTGGAAGACTCCAACAAAGACCTCCTAGAACTCATACATGAATTCAGCAAAGTTGCAGGAAATAACATCAATGTGCAGAAATTTGTTTCATTTCTATACATCAATAACAAAGCAGCAGAAAAAGAAATCAAGGAATTGATCCCATTTGCAATTGCACCCAAACCAGTAAGATAACTAGAAAAAGCAGAACTAAAGAAATAAAAGATCTGTACTCTGAAAACTATAGAATACGGATGAAAGAAATTGAAGAGGACACAAAGAAATGGAAAAGCATTCCATGCTCATGGATGGGAAGAACATACATTGTTAAAATGTCTATACAACCCTAAGCAATGTACATATTTAATATAAGTCCCATCAGAATTTTTCACAGAGTTCTAACAAACAATCCTAAAATTTGTATGGAACCACAAAAGATCTGAAAAAGCCAAAGCAATTGTGAAAAAGGAAAACTAAGCCGGAGACACCATGATTCTGGATTTCAAGCTATATTACAAAGTTGTAGTCATCAAGATACTGTGGTACTGGTACAAAAACAGACACATAGAACAATGTAACTGAACAGAAAGCTTTCTATTGCATTTGGAATTAAATCCCCTCTGCTGAGCCTAGCCCACTACCTCCCCCTGTGCCCCTGAGCACTCCTGCTGGCTCCCTTGCATTCTGTGACTTCCCTGACTTCTTAAATTCTTTGAAAAGTCTCATTTACTTTCACTTCCAAACCTTTGTACCTGTTGTTACCCACCTTCTTCATTTTGTTAGTCTCTCCCTGCACTTATGATCTCAGCTTAGATGGCCCTGCCTCTGGGAATATTGCTTTTCCCAAAGGGGTTTTTGTTAGGCATACGCTTCCAGAACATCCTCTGCTTTCCTGAGTGCTACCCTGATTTAATATTGCTACTTGTTTATTTACCTTTATTTCCCCATAGCTCCATGCTAACAGAAACTAACCAAATCTTTTTCACCATTATACCTCCAGTGCTTAGTTCTCATCTGGTACAAAGTTATTGCTTAGTATAGACTGGCTGAGTGAATCAATGTTGTTTAACAATTGAATTTGTTTTAAATTAATACTTTTTTTTTTTAAAGCTTTTAGGTTCCAAGTAAAGTTGCAAGGAAGATACAAAATATTTCATGTACCCTGCCTCCATATTTGCGCAGCCTAACAAATGTACAGTGGTACATTTGTTACAAGTGGTGAATCTACATGGATGCATCATAATCCCCAAGTCCATAATTTACATTATAGTTCATTCTTGGTATTTGGACAAATGTATAATGATATGTATCCATCAGTATGGTATCATACAGAATATTTCCACTGCTCTAAAAATCCTCTGTGCTCTGCCTATTCATCCCACTTTTCCTCCTTCCAGGAAATCACTGGTCTTTTTACTGTCTCAATAGTTTTACTTTTTCCAGAACATCATATAGCTGGAATCATACAGGATATAACCTTCCAGGTTGGTTTCTTTCACTTAGTAATATGCATTGAAGTTTCTCCCGTGTGTTTTCATGCCTTCATAGCTCATTTCCTTTTAGTGCTGAATAATACTCTATCGTCTGGTCGTACCAGGTAATCCATGCATGAAGTGAAGGACATCTTGGTTGCTTCCAAGTTTGGCAACCAAGAGTAAAGCTGCTGTGAAGCTCAACATGCAGGTTTTTGTGCACACATAAGTTTTTAACTCTTTTGGCTAACTACCAAGAAATGTGATTGCTGGGTTGTATGCTAAGACTATGTTTAGCTTTGTAAGAACCTACCAAACTATCTTCCAAAATGTTTGTACCACTTTGCTTTTCCACCAGCAGTAATGAGAGTTCTTACTGCTCTATATCCTCACCAGCATTTAATGTTATCATTGTTCTGGATTTTGGCCATTCTAACCGGTGTAGAGTGGTATTTCATTGTTGTTTCAGTTTATGTTTGCGTGATGACGTATGATATGGCGCA
Organism: Taxidea taxus jeffersonii; assembly: GCA_003697995.1. Classification (NCBI taxonomy): domain Eukaryota; kingdom Metazoa; phylum Chordata; class Mammalia; order Carnivora; family Mustelidae; genus Taxidea; species Taxidea taxus. The sequence goes on from RCUC01088807.1 coordinate 34,180, forward strand.
CCTTTTCATATGCTTATTTACAATCTGCATATTTCTTTGGGAAGGTGTTTGTTAAAGTTTTGGCCCATTCTTTAATGGGGTTGTTTGTTTTTTTTATTCTTAGGTTTTAAAAGTACTTTGTATATTTTGGATAGTAGTTCTTCATCAGATGTGTCTTTTGCAAATACTTTCTCTCTATCTGTGGGTTGTCTTCTAATTCCCTTGGCCTTTTCTTTTGCAGAGCAGAAGTTTTTTTTTACTTTTAATTCTTTCATGGATTGTACCTTTGGTTTTGGATCTAAAAAGTTACCACTATGCGCAATCAGCTAGATTTTCTCCTATGTTGTCTTCTAGGACTTTTACAGTTTGCATTTTACATTTAGGTTTGTGATCCATTTTTCAGTTAAATTTTGTGAAGGGTGTAAGGTCTGTCTAGATTCATTTCTTTGCATATGAGCATCCAGTAATTCCAGCATTATTTGTTGAAAAGGCTAGCTTTACTTCATTATATGTGCCATCACTCCTTTGTCCAAGGTCAGTTGACTATATTTATGTGGGTCTACTTCAGGACTTTCTGTTCTGTCTCATTGACCTATTTATTTACTCTTTTGCCAATACCACACTGTTTTGATTATTGTAGCTTTATAGTAAGTCTTAAAGTCAGTTACTGTCAGTCCTTCAACTTTGTTCTTCAATATTATGTTCATCATTTTTCATTTTTGCCTCCCTATATAAAACTTTAGAATCTCTTTGTTAATATCCATAAAACAGCTTGCTAGGATTTTGATTGGGATTGCACTGAATCTGTAGATCAATTTGGGAAGAACTGATATGACAGTACTGAGCCTCTCTATCCTTCAACATGGACTATCTCTCCACTTATTTAGTTTTTGTGAACTTTTTTTTAAAGATTTTATTTATTTATTAGACAGACAGAGATCACAAGTAGGCAGAGAGGCAGGCAGGGAAAGAAAGAGAGGGGAGGAAGCAGGCTCCCCGCTGAGCAGAGAGCCTGATGCGGGGCTCTATCCCAGGACCC